>VMTU01000090.1:0-83284 GCA_016759055.1 Paramecium bursaria | reverse complement strand
TCACATTATCAACTTTCTGGCTGTCCTGTTAAATAAAATTATGTAAATGGTTGGAATCAATACGTCATTTTTCTGACATTATGGAATTAAAAGTTATTAAAGAATTTTTTCACATGATAATTGTTTTGTATTATAAAAAGAATATCACCTTAGCTACTTTAAAGGAACCATTTCCTTAAAATAAATCGATTATTAAAATTTCTCATAATATACTAGAGAAATTAATAGATAAATTATAAACTAACACAAGAGATAATGATAAATATTTTGAATAATTGTTGGAAGATACGATTTGTTATTTTAAAATAAGGATATAGATATGCATTAATTTAGTAGATCTCTCAATCCTAGCAAAAAAATATAAATAAATGGACAGACTCTATCGAATCTTAATTTTTTAATCTAATAGAATATGAAGAGATAAGCATAGACAAAAAATATCAAATATTAATTTTATATTACTAAAATTCATTATATTTATATTGTTGATCATTTCATAACAAAATGCTTATTATTAACATCAGTCCTATTATATATCCATATGAATCATTGGTGCTGTTAGTTGAGTTAGTTGTTGAGTTTGGAGCTGTTTGAACACAAGCTACACATGATGATGTATAAGTTCCAGCTGAATTTAAATAACATGTTGATGCTGTCAATTATGCTGCATTTCCCGCAACACATATAGGACCAATTAAAACACAAATTTAATAGCTTGATAGATCCCAAGAGGGAACAGGCTGACAAAAAGAACCTTAAGACTTTGTGATGCACGTATGGGGAGAGCATGATGTAGTTAATGTTCCATTCAAAATAGTTGAATTAAAATAACAAACATCAGATCTCGATTTGCATGCTATTGAATCAAAATTAGCATTTGCACATTCTTAAAATATAACACAGTTCCTATATTTGGTGTTGTTGAATTCACTCCAGGTGTAAATGCACATCCTCCGTCTGAACCACCTCCTAAACAAGCTTCTCTCGATGTATATGGTGAGCATGTTGATTAAGGAATGCAATAAATTCCATTAGATACACATTTGACTCCTTTTATAACTTTGCCACATGAAGCACTTGATGTTAAGATGGAATCTTGGCATTATTTAAGTCGGCACAAAGTTATAGTAGTTGAAGGTGGTATTTTGGATATTATGTCTATGTATAAGTGTAACAAGGAGTGAGAGTTGAAACACAGCCATATCCATTTGTCAAGCATCCTGAAAGAAATAATGAGCAAGCTACATTTGTTGTTGATGTAAATGGTGTATCTTAACAGGCAAGAGGTTTGCAAACTGTAGAGCCAGCTGATGTATCCGTAATGCATGGCCCATCTGAACCTATCATTCTTGCTATATTTGTTGAGATATTCCTAAAAGCTACGTATTTAAAGTGAGACTATGAAAATGCTAGGATATAATTGGCTTTATAGAATCTTGAATACTTAATTTCTATCGGTTGCCAAATTTTCTTCTCCTTTTTCTAGCATTTCAATAAATTTACGGAATTAAGCACATCGGGTTATAAATGAACAAAAATTAAAAACATTAATTTATCATCGATTAGATAATGGAATAAATTATTAGTTTTAACTATATTATGCATGAGTGTGTAGCTGATAGGAGAAAACAGGTATTTTGAGACTGAAGATGTGAGAAAATAGAAAGGAAGCTTCTTAATTCAAATATATTATATTATTTTATAATTCTTCCCGATAATATGTATTAAATCAATCAAAATAATAAGACTATTGCTAAGACTAGACTGAAAAGGATTCCTTGTGTGCTGGTATTGTTTGCTGTGTTATTTGTTGTATTTGGTGTAGTGCTTATGCAAACTGTGCATTATGAGGAGTTGACACTCCATGAATATGTTCCTACTGAGTTTGAATAACATGTTGTTGCTGTAAAGGAAGCTGGGTTTCCTGCAGCACATGTTGTTCCTGTCAGTACACATATCTGATAAGTAGATAAATCCCATGATGGAACAGGTTAGCATGATGATCCTAAAGCTTTTGTTAAACATGAATGAGGTTGACAAGATGATGTTGTGGTTCCATTGGTGGTTGTTGAATTAAAGTAGCACGCGTCTAATCTTGTATTACAGGCAGTCTGATCAGAATTCGCATTTGAGCATTATGTAAATTAAGCGCATGTTCCTACATTTGGTGTTGTAGCATTTGTTCCTGGAGTAAAAGCACAAGCTCCATCAGAACCACCACCTAAACAAGCTTCCCTTGCTGTATATGATGAGCAAGTTGATTAAGGTATGCAATTAACTCCATTAGAAACGCATTTGACTCCCGAAATAGCTGTAGAGCATGAAGCACTAGATGTTAGCAATGAGTCTGTGCATTATTTAAGTCGGCAAACAGATGTAGCTACAGGGGCTGTTGTATTTGTAGCAGATGTTGACGTTGTTGCCCAGAAGCATACTCCATCTGTTCCCTAAACGCAACCAGCCTAAGCTGTGTAAGCTGAGCATGTTGCTTAAGAAATGCAAACTGTTCCTGAGGTGGTGCAAGCCGTTGAAGCTGAAAATGCAAGGCATCCTGTATGTGTGGTCATATTAGTAGTTGCATCAGAACATAATTATAGTCTGCAAGTTCCGGTTGTTGCTGTACCAGTTGGAGCTACCCAGAAGCATGTTCCATCAGTTCCAGAATTTCCACAGGCAATTTAAGTTGAATATGATGAGCAAGTTGATTTTGATAAGCAAGTTGTGCCATTTGATATGCAAGTTGGTCCCCAAGCTTAGCATTGTGAAGTTGTTGTCCCTGTAGCAGCTGAACAGTTAGTGTATAATGCACATGCAGCAGCAGTTGTTCCAGCTGCAGGTAACCATCCACAATTTCCATCGGTTCCCAAAATGCAACTTGCTTATAATACTGTCTTTGAGCATCCAGTGATTGCAATACAAGTTGTTCCGTTAGTTGTGCAGAGCGGTGAAGCAGCTTAGCATGCAGCATGAGTTGATTGAATAACATCACTACATTGTGTATAATTTATGCAAGTACCTGCAGCAGTTGCTGATGATTTATACCATAAGCATGGGGAATTTGTACTATCAAATAAGCATAATGCTGCACTTGTGAAGACTGAGCATGTTAAAGTTGCAGCACATCCAAGTCCTGTAGTTCTACAACCTGCCAAATAGGTATTGCAAGCCGTGTCTGATGATGCGGTGGTATTATCAGTACATTAAATAGGTCGGCACACTGAATTTGACCAAATACAAACCTTCTAAGTATCTGTTGTAGCAGCGGGACCACAAGCTTATTTATTATAAGTTGAACATGCTCCTTTAGTGACACATCCTGCTCCATTAGTTGTACAAGTTGAAATAACTGCACTGCAAGCTCCATCTGTAGTTAATGTAACAGGTAGCAATGCACAAGTTAGAGGAATACAAGTTGTAGTGGCTGCACTCCAAGCGCATGTAGGCGATGTTTATCCAACTAACGGAGTGTTGTTGCATTCAGAGGCAGTTGTAAATCCGCCACAAGTTGATGGCTTTGTTTTGCACTAATTAGCCAAGTCGCAAAATAATCCAGCGGTTGATTTATAAAGAGGACAAACTAAGGGTGAAAGAATACTTGAGCATGTAGCACTTGAGGCTGTGATGCATCCAAATCCGTTTGTCATGCATGTTGATCTCCAACTTTTGCATTAAGCATCGGTATTGTAGGTTGAAGGTGCAGATGTGCAAACGTTGGCAGCACATGGGGCTGGTGAAGCAGCTGTTCCTGTTCCATAGCAGGGTCCATCATTTGCTGTAAATGTGGGACAAGAGTCTGCAGTACCTGTAAATGAAGCGCAAGGTTATGGGTCCGAGCATCCTGAGCTTCCTTTCCAAACGCATGTCGATAACCATGTCTTACATTCAGAATCACTTTTAGCTGTGGTATTTGCAGCACAGGTTCTATCTTAGCATGCATCAGTAGCTGCAGCTGTTGAAGTGTTTGTACAAGGAATACTGTTTCCAACGAATGCATTACATGTTGTCTAATTTCCTTTGTAGCCTGAACAAGCGACAGTGGTCTCAACACATCCAGCTCCATTTGTTAGACATCCTTTTCTAAAAGTTGCACATGCTGCATTTGTAGTGGCTGTGACTGGAGCATTTGAGCAAATTTAAAGACTACAGGGAGATGCTGGATTTTAATCGCAACCTTATTACCATGTATTGCATTCACTGTCAGAGTTAGCTGTTATGGCTAAGGCACACATTCTTGCAGTACATTTCGTAGGTGTTGCTGGATCCCAGGCACAAAGGAGATCATCAGGATCCATAGCTAAGGCACAAGCTGGTCTTCCAATTAGAGCATTTTGTGAGGCAGCTGGAAGATCGTAAGCACAGGAGATTACCCTATCTATACAAGTATTAGATCCTGATAAATAGGAACATTTAGCTGAACTGGTATTTGTCAGACTGTTGCATATTGCAGCTTTAGCAGCATCATTAGCTCCTTGCGGTTAATATAAATTACAAGATGAAGCTTATTATACACAATTCAATCCATTAAATACGCAACTTCTCAAATAGGCCCCGCAGTTTGCTGCATTCGGATTAGTAATAGTGTCTGTGCAAGATCTTGCTGCACAATTGGAGCCACCATTATATGTGCATTTATCTCCAATCCCAATTTATAGATTTGAACAATTTACTAATGCTCCACTACCAGATGTTTGAGCAGTATAATCTGTGCAAGAAGCAACTACATTTCTACAATTAAGTCCATCATAGACACAGTTAAATACTTAAGTTATGCAGAATGTTGATGATGCTATTGATGGGTCTACATCAGTGCATTTGGCATCAGAACATACATTTGCAGTGGAAGTAGATGCATATCCACAGAGGGCATTTAATCTATATGAATTGCAAACTGACTATTTGATGATTGCATTAGCTCCTAATGTAGTCAAATCAGAACAGATAGCTGCTGTGGGTACTGCACAAGTATTGCCAGAGGTGTAAATGCATGCTTTTTCAGTATCATCTATAAGTTTGGAACAATATATTTATTTAGCATCATCTGTAGCACCTACTGTTGTATAAGTAGTACATGCCGCTAGAGCAACACAAGAGCTGGTTGTTGTGGTGGTGTATGCACATGTTTTACTGTCTTTAGTTCTCGATGCTCTACAAAATACTAATTTATCTACATCAGATGCAAGGTTATTTTATGCCGACAAAGTTATATCTGTGCAAGCATCAGCATTTGTGCTACAATTTGTTAATGAAACTGAGGCTCTGTAAGAACATATTCCTCCACTCGCTCCTTAATTTATAGTTGTAGCACAGAATTATGTCTTCTATAAATCTGTTGTGAAAGCCAGAGGAATAACATAGGCAGTGCAATCTTCTCCTTATGGAAAGCAATAGCCTCCTGTTGAATACATACAACCAGATTTATATGCTGTGCATAGTAGGGAATCAGAAAAACCTAACTCTAGGTCAGTGCATTAATGAGTCGAACAAGCAGTTGCTGTTGCAGATGCTAATGCACATGAGTTAACTGTATTTTCAGTATCTGTAATTAATGCTTTGCAAAATGATGCCTTCTATGGTATGGTTGTAGCTGAAGATGGAATAGTAAATTAACTACAAACTGATGCAACACAGGTTGATCCACCAGTTGCAAATCCGCATTTAACTGTACCATTTAATTTTAATTAATAGCAACTTAATGCTTTTTCACCATCGGTTGTTCCAGATGTTGGTACAAACTTGTCACAAGTGCCTGCTTTAGCGGATATGCAATTGGGTCCTGCGTCATATTGGCAGTTATATCCTTATTGATCAATAAATTGCTAACACCAAAGTTTATTATTAGCTGTGCCGGCTGGAGGAGTTTTACTAGTGCATGATAAGCCCCTACATAATGCAAACGATTTTGAGCAAGCCTAACCATTTTAGCTAAATGTAATGCAAGTAGCCATAGTTCCAGTATAAACCGAGCAAGCTGATGTAGTGTCAACACATCCTGCTCCATTTGTAATACAACCTGCCAAAAAGTTATTGCAATCTGCATTAGTTGTAATTGTATTTGGTGCTTAAGAGCATGCTTTTACTGCACAGGCTGTTGTTGGTGTTGCTGCTGCAGTGGGTTAATAGCATATTTATGGTTTGTTGGATCCATCCACTGCTGTAGTTATCGCTGTACATGTAGTAAGTACACCATAATATTTATCACAAGATGAATTTGTGCAGTTATCTTTACCATCAAAATAGCACCCCGTTAACCAGCTTGCACAATTTGCTTATGATGTTATGGCTCCTCCTGTATTTGCATTTGCGCAAGTTTTAATAATACAGTTTGTTGTTGATGTTGCTCCTGTTGCATTACCACATGTCTATGTCCCATTAAGTCCTTTGAAAGCATTGCATTAAGTTTAAGTTCCCTTATAATCAGTGCATGGAGCAGAAATGTCTAAACATCCTCCTCCATTTGTGAGACATCCAGCAAGTGCAGCTGAGCAAGCGGTATCGGTCGTTAGAGATGTGGCAAGCGCGGTACAGATTTAGTTGGAACAAGCTCCTGATGACCATGTGCAAGCTCTTAGATATAAGGTTCCTCCTGCTGTGTATTGTTATTGATTTAATAAACATTATGATTAATTTTAGTAATTTGTACAAGCTGATCTGTTCAAACAAATTTGACTCGAAGAGCATGAAGAGCTTCCTTGACAAGTTATAGCAAGTCCAGTCGCCTCGCAAGTTGTAGGTACTACGCATCCTGCTCCATTTGTGACGCATTAGTACGAAAAAGCCTAACAAGCAGCATTTGTTGTAGTTGTATTAGGAGCATCTGAGCAAGCCTTAGCAACACAATTAGCTGCTGAGGTCTAACTTGAAGGTGCTGTGCAGTTTCCATCGCTGCCAATATATTGGGTGCAAGTTGTATTCGTTCCTGTATATGAGCTGCATGATCCTAAAGTTGAAGTACATCCAGCTCCAGTAGTTATGCATCCTGTTTAGAAGGCAGAACATGCAGCATTAGTATTTGTTGTTGTTGGGGCATCAGCGCAAGTTCTTGCAGAGCATGATCCTGCTGTATTGGAAGTCCCTTTACAATTTCCGTCAGTTCCTATGTATGAAGAACATGTTGTTGTCGTTCCTGTGTAAGATGAGCAAGGTCCTAGTGAGTTTGTGCATCCAGATCCAGTCGTAACGCAACCTGATAAGAAGCTTGAGCATCCAGCATTAGTGTTTGTACTAGCAGGAGCATCGGTGCATGCTAAGGCTCTGCATGCAGTTGATCCAGCAACTGTGTTAGCCGTGCATGGTCCATCCGATCCGATGAGACCTGTGCACCCTTAAGTCTGTGTATAAGTGCTGCATGCTGATAATGATGAAACACACCCTTTCCCATTAGTTACGCATCCTGAAAGAAACGTAGAGCAAGCTAGATTCGTTGTTATAGTTGTTGCAGCATCTGTGCAGACAAGGGGTCTGCATACTGTTGATCCTGCTGCTGTATTAGTTGTGCAGGGACCATCTGAACCTATCATTCCTAAGCATCCGTTGGCGATAGTATACGAGCTGCAAGCGCCTAATGTTGTTGTGCATCCTTTTCCAGTTGTTAGGCATCCAGCAATCCATCCATTGCACTATGATTAAGTACTATATGTTGTTGGAGCGTCAGAGCAAACTTTGTCAGCGCAAGTTCCTGATGCACCACTATTTGTCCAAGTACATGATTTTGCTCCTGAAGTTGCTATGTTTCCTAAAAAAATATAGAAAAATTTAAATTACCAGTGCAAAGAGCTTAGGTGGTATAAGTGGAGCATGCTGTAGGAGCAACACATCTTGTTCCATCTGTTGTACAACGTGCTGAGATGGCCTGGCAAGCTGCATTTGTTGTCTATACGTAAGCGGAGCAACCTGTGAATATTGTGCAGGTATTGTTTAAGAATGCGCACCCGATGGTCTAAGCGCAGAGTGTCACGTTTGTTACATTAAGGCAATATGTTGGTGGTGCAAGTGCCACTGCAGGGGTTGTAGAATTAGCACAAGTTCCTACATCATTTGTTAAAAATATGTACCTTGAGTCGTGGATGTGATTGTTGTGTTTGTTGTAGAATTTGTCGATGTTGCAAATGTCCATGCACATCCGCTCTTTGCTATGCAGTCTGGTTAACTCAGCAAGTTAGAACATGCACAAGCCTAAGTCTTTGGGGTAACTGTGGTCTGTGTTGATGCCATTATGACTAAGAGCACTATTATGAACATCTTGTTCATCGTTTTTCTCAAATATTAAATAAAAATATTTGAAATAAGATTTATCATTTATACACCGGTGTCGCTCACTAGAAAATTAGACGTCATTCATGATTAGACCCCATATATACTACATTAATTAAAATAAAAAACTTCGTTATTTGCCGAAGAGTCCGACTAATGATGTATATTTCATATTTTTTTATTCAACTATGGCTTTATGATAATCCACCCCATTCTCATAATTAAATGACTGTACATCACATATTTAGTGAGTTTTGAGTTTTTATCAAATATTTTCGCCTTTCTTGCTAATTAAGGTTTTATTACCTGACAGATGACTAGCTTGTATCACACTTACGATATTAGTGAAAAAACAAAAAAAAGTATGGATGTTAAATATAATAAACAATAATACATCAAGCATTATTGTTTCGAAATTCACCTTAATTCTACTTGCTTGTCGTCAGCTGATGAAGAAATCAGGAAAGGTGTGTTCCATGCGAATTAACCCTTGAGTCGTTATTAAATGATTGTGTTTTTTATTAAGAGTGCATTTTTTAATTAAGGCAAATTAACTGCTCTTAATATTTCATATAAATTAATTTTTTTTAATAAAGACCGATACATGAATATTCTTTCGCTTTTATCTAATTAGATAAAAAGGATAAGAATACAAAAAGGCTATATTCATCTATATTCAAATTATCTAATCCCTTTTCTTAACTTTCGATTATCCGTTTCTTGCACATGCTTTAAAAAATCTCTAGTTGGATAAATACTTGAAAGTGAATTTTATAGCTTACCTAAAGAGTTGTATTTGTGTGTATTCGATATAGCTATTGAATTATTTCATATTTTTGGATTAGCTATGATACATGGAAATTATTGTTATCTTTAATTAGTCATTTACTTTATTGAATACTAAATCTAGTCGAGCTGATGGTGATGTTAAAATGATTTTATTCATCCTTGCTGAATAATAGTCCTCCTAATAATTATTTATAAAGCATTATTACTCAATTGTTCATTAATTATGAGTTCGAATATGTCTTAAAGAATACATCATATATTATCCTGAAACTTTAATGCTTATGATGGAATTTTTAGTAAAAAATCATTTATCCACACTCTGAATGAATTCATCAAGAGAGCATAAATAAATAAATATAATGTAAAAATATCAATTATTCTCTACTCTAGACCAATTTTATTTCTTTCCATTTGAGCATAAATCATTTTTCATAGAAAGTAGTCCATATATCTATATGATATTATTTTCTAAAATCAAATATATTGTAAATTTTATTTTATTATGAACGAGAAGCGAATAGATAGATTTACGTTCAGACTTACAGACAAGTTGGGAGAGGGATCATACGGAGTGGTATATATCTACATAATCAGGTGTACAAAGGAGTTGAGGATGGTTCGAAAAAGAATGTCGCAATTAAATAGCTTTCAAAATCTAAAATCGATACAGATGAATATTTGAAGTAAGGGTTACTAAGTGAGATCAAAATAATGTAGAGTTTAAAGTCTGATAACATAGTCTAATTGATAGATGTTCTCGAAACTTCAAATAATTACTACATAGTGTAAGAATTCTGTGATGGTGGAGATTTGTAAGGATTGTTGAAAAAGAAAAAGTGCCTAGTAGGAAATGAGATAGTTCAATTCTTTGTAGATGTATTGCTGGGCTTTATGGAACTTGTTAAGAAGGGAATAATTCACAGAGATCTCAAACCAGCAAACATTTTAATCAATCAAGGCAAATACAAATTAGCAGGTAATTAAATTACTACATAAAATAGACTTTGGTTTCTCTAAAACGATGGATAATTTTGCAAACTAAATGCTTGCAACATCAGTAGGAACCCCACTTTATATGTCCCCATAAATTTTGAAAGGAGATAAATATACCAGCAAAAGTGATGTATGGTCAATGGGATTCATTTTCTACGAGGTCGCATTTGGAGAAAGTATTTTATTTAATTAATGAATTATTCAAGCTCCTTGGACTGCAAGATCTCAATAGGAATTAATTAGAAATATACACTAGAAGCCGTTAGAGTTTCCTAATAATAAGTTACCTCCCTAATTTTAAGAACTTATAAAAGGCTGTCTGGCACTCTAGGAAAAAGACAGACTTAGTTGGGATTAAATCTATAGACATCATTGCTTTGGAAATACTTTTTCATTTTACATTGAGGGCACTAAGATTTTGGAAGACAAAGCATTATATGTTGTTAACAATTTGAGAACAAAGATACTTAAAGATAATACAGATTTAGAAAAATTATTCAAAGAATTAGACTTAAGTGGGGACAGAAGTTTAGATATGAAAGAATTTACTAAGCTCCTAATGAGAATAGATGCTTAGATTACTAGGGAAGAAGTGGAATTCATATTTAATAAAATAGATATCGATTCGAGCAATTCGATAGAGTTCAATGAATTCGAGAAATTCTTAAAAGAAAACAATGTGAGGATGTAATCTGTGATGTTTGCAAGATAGGATGTAAGATAAAATACACAAGAATATCAAGTTCCCTAAGAGATGGGATTATCAAACAAGCATCAACCCTTTGTTGCTCCTCCACCCTCCCATAGTCCAGGATTATAACATTAATAATAATAATAATAAGGATAAGGAATTCAATAATCTGGTTAATAATAGTAGATGGGATAGCCTAACTACCCTCCCCCGAATTATCCCGCTCCAAACTAATATCCTCCACCAAATTAATATCCTCCACCCACATAACCATTTAACAATTATCCTAATGCTCCAAATTACTAATATCCTCCTCCTAACACAAGTTAAATTCCAACTAATCAATATCAACCAGGCTATGGAGCACCAAACTATCCGATGAACGCCTATGGATAACCAAATATGAATGCTTCAAATTAAGGATCAAATCAATATGGAACTAATATGAGAGGCAGCACATAAACAATAGATCGATGCACAGAAACCTTGAATAAACTAGGAGCTGCTATAACAAAATATAATATAGATTTATGGGAACTTTTCAAAAAATATGATAAATCTGATAACTATTCGTTAGATCGTAATGAATTTGGATAAATGCTAAGGTAATTATATAATTATATCTATATAGGCGAATTGATTAAACCCTAACAGATGCAGAAGTTTAAAACATATTTGGATTATTTGATACCGATCAAAGTGGTGAGTTAACATTCGCAGAATTTAAACAAGGGTTAGAATACCAAATTAGTTAAGCATAAAAAAGAGTAATAATTTAATTCTATATGTTTAGTAATTTTCCCAATCTCACTAAACTCCAGGATATCCAGGCTAGTATCCTAATTAATACCCTAACTATTATCCTAATTAATATCCTAATTAATATCCAAATCAATATCCAAATTAATATCCCAACCAATATCAGCAACCATATAACGGATAACAAAATTAAATGAAAGGATCTCAACAATACCCATATGGTGGTAGATGAAAGAGTATATGAAGAAAATAATAATAAATATTTCATTTTTATTTATCAAGTAAATTTGTCCAATCATACTCATCCCAGATCGCTTTAAACTTTTCCTTAAATGCAGCTGCCTCTTTCGAAGATCTGTCAGGTGGATGAGTAACCAAGTTTTTATCTATCTTCAAAATTGTTGCCAATATTTCTCTTGCAAAATTAACACTGAAATATCTTTCATTCTCAATAACGTGAGCATAACCATTCTCCAAACTGAAATCAACATAAAAGTAAGGAAATCCCTTTGGTATCTATTTCCTGATTCCTCCTTTCGATTTCTCAATTTAAATGATTTTCTTGTGAGTCGACCAAAATCCATCTAATTCGTCCATTCCTGTCTTGAAATATAAATCAATATTAGCATCCTTAAGTGCTGGATAGGCAACACATTCCAGCATTGCATGAGGGAAGTTCTTGAAATTATAGGCATTTTCATAGAAAACAACTTCTAAGTTTTGCTTATCAAAACATTAAATCAAGCATTTCATATAGTTTCTTATTTCTTCATAAGTTTCATCATCAACTTAATTTAGACTGTTGATATGATCTATTGGAATAATTAATAAATGAAAATAGTCTTAATATATTTCTAAAAAAAGTTTAAAATTAATAAAGATACTTTTCTCAGAAAACAATAAAACGGTGTTTTATCCATTGCTAATAATATAGTTCTCCCCAAGTTGTTCATTTTGAATGCAATACTTACAAGTTTCCAATACTCTTGCATTCTTTCTCTATTAAAACATCTACTCTCCCTTAGCCTAATTTTATCTTTATAATTCCTATCTTTATTGCTGTTTTGTTTTGGGCTATGTTCCTAATTCTTCATCATCCTAAATGTCTTCAAAATCTAAGCCTTTTTCCTTAATTCTCTATCTATGCAAATTTGATAACATGATCTGGTCCTCTGTCCTAACCTTTTCTGTCTTTAATATAATGAAGAATACTTTTCGTCTAGAATTCCTCCTCTTATTATTTGGGTTTAGGTATTTCTTTTTTTACTTTTATTCCTCTTAACATTTAATTAAATAAATTCAATAAATTCAATAAATTATGTTTGACTTATAAGACTTTCATCTCTTTAAGTATTTGACAATAAAGGAAAGATTACAGTAAGTGAAGAAAGAATCCATCCCAGAAAAGGAAAAGCTATGGGATTATTTAGGTGTTAGCTTTTTGGCAGAATCAAGAGTATTTGGAGTCATAAAGAAGCATTATAGTTTAAGCAAGCCCTTACTATTATCCATCATTTATACATTATTTTTAGTTTATTACACTATGTCAAGTCCCTATGATAGTAATGTAGCATTATTTATATACTCCTTACTCCAAAGCGCTTATATTTTAAGTTTGAAGAAATAAGACCCCTTAGTGTTGTTTTGGTTTATATACGCAACAGACACACTGATAGAAATCTACTATGCAAGAGATAAATTCACCGCAGTTAGGTATGTGAAGCTGCTGATTGTGCAGATACTTTTTGTGAAAGAAATGTGGTTATTAAATAAAGTAATAGAGGAAAAAAAACATAAAACATCATATTGAGGAATATCTTATTATTTTATCTATTTAATCTCTCCGACTAGTTTTCAGTTTTCGTTTAAAATTCCTGATTGCAAAATTTCCCTTCGTGATTGGAGTTTATTAAGGTTCTTTCACTACTAGAGTGTTTTTAAGCTTCAACATCTACTGCCTTCTGTCATATCTGAGTGTTTGCTGATAATACTTTTAGATCATCAGAGTAGAGAATGAGCAATCTTATGGATCATATACTGATTTGGATTTAAATATCCTCACTATTGGCACATCAAATAATGTGGCTTCGGTGATGTTAAATTTATGATCAATATTAATTTGTGATGTGGATTTGCTTGCCACTCTATAATTGATATTTTCTCTAGTTTTCGATCTCTTAGGTTTTATTTCAATCTTAGGTTTTTTCATCATGGTATTATTTATTTAAATTTCTTCCAATGTATACTTTTTCAGCATATCTTTAAATAGCGTAAGAGCCTTGCTTCCTGATTCATCAGGTTCGATTGATTGGGATTTAATGCTGCTGGAATAGGTATGAAATCGTTATACTTTCGACATTATTAATTATTTATAATGATGCGAAGACCAATATCACGAAAGCCATACAATAATAAGATTTTCAACAAACTTATTGAATAATGCGGATAAGACATATTCAAGTATTTGACTTCAAGTGAATAGTCTAAATTAAAGTAAGGTAACATAATTGATTATTTTTGAAAATAGTAAGCAGAGTTACATTTTATTTCATTTAAAGTTATCAAATTTGGAACATGATGATATTTGATAATGAAAAGCTAAGTTAGGGATCCACCAAAGATGATCAAAGTTTAGAGAAGAGCTTTTTAAAATAATCATTCTATTCAAATTAGTTATCCAGGCCATAAACTGAATCAACATAAAGGATCAAATAGCAGCCATAATAGTGGTTAGTTAAACCGTAGGAGTAGAAAAAGAAACCTTTATTCCTAACTAAAAAGAATGTTATAGAAGAAAATATATTAAGTGATGAGGAATTAAGAGTAACTATCGATATGTGGACTTTGAGTCTAAAGTAATTGGAGAAAACGATTAAAATCGATAAAATTGAGACTGATAGCTTGATTTAGGAGATTACTTTATGGAATGACAGTTTAAAAGTTTTAAAAGAATTGAAATTAGAGCTATAATAAGATTATGTGATAAAAATTTTAAAACTACTAAAACAAAGAGCAATTTTAGATCCAACATTTGAGAGGAAATAGAAACTGATTGATGAGATCATAAATAAATAATTTATTGATTATGAGGATAGAAAGAAATTCGTCGAAATAATGCAGGATATCAAGCCTTAGTTATAAAAGTTAACCTAAGCCAAATTGGGTGATTTTTTTGATTAATCTGAATTACTATGGAATAAATTAGACTATATCATGTAGAATTAATAGTTGCTTAAATTATTTATTCAACGAAGCGAATACTTTTTCATGAAAATTTTCAATTTAGCTAAGAACCTATATAAGGTTGATCTAAGTTGGGCAATTAACTTTTAAAATTACGATACTTGTTTATAGCTACTCGAATAGTTTTAAAAATTTATCTAACATTTGGTAATTTTTTATAAATTTTATGTAGTAAAGTAAAAACGACATGATTGCACTATGAAAGCTTTACCCATGGCATAGCAAAATGAATAGTTTTACATAAATTGGAAAAAAGGGTTAGATGATTTACAAAAGGTATTATTGATATTCTATTTAGATGCTGAGATTGAACAAAAAACTATATGAATAATAGAAAGATGCACCTATAATTCAATAATTGATGTAGATGTATAAAAACCAGACATTCAATAATTTTGGTGATCGATAATAATGGAATGAGTTTTATGTATTTATTTTATTTTATCAATAGAAATCATGGAAACAAAGATATTAGAATAAGCAAATCGACACCCAAACAGATCAGGAGGGAATGAGTTTCGGTTTCTGTTAAACTCGTGTTAATATTAGTATAAAATGAATTCTTATAATAATAAAGAAAAAGATTTATTATTCATATATAATTCTCAAAAAAAAAGATTGAAATGCAATTTTTAAAAATAACTAAATGCAGACACAAGGTGTGAAGAAAAGAATTACTAAAGTGAATCATGTGATACCAATATATTGTTAAGCATAGAGATTAAACATTATCATCAACTATAACATCTAGGTGTATGTGAAGCCTAAGAAACAACAAACCTGGCTAGACAAGATTCCAATATACGTAGAAGAATTCAAGGAGTATGAATTTAAATCTATATATAGTCCATGTGCCATATGTCTTACAAACTAGGATTCCAACTAACTAAAACTCCAACTAAAATGCTCCCATATTTTCCACAAGTCCTGTATAGAGCATTGGCTATAAATCAAACCCGAATGTCCACAATGTAGAGAAAGATTTTGAAGGATAACTTTTATATTTTTTTTTAAAAAGAGATAACAAAAAAATCTAATAAATCAACAACATCCTGATTTCGGTTTTGCCTAGGAGTTTAACACTGTAGATTATTTTTGCTATGATTTCTGGAATCTTTTCAAAACCAATTATGTCAAATTCTAAAAAGCATCATCTATGTTAATATTTTCTTTAGCTGATGTTTCAGAAAACAAAAATCCATATTTTGCTGCTAAATTCTGACCATCTTCAATTGAAACCTACCTTTCTTTCAAATCACACTTATTTCCAATAATGTGTATATTATGGCCATCTAAACCAACATTCTCATTGATTGACTAATTTAAAAAAATAATACCTTAATCCATGATTCGATATTTTCAAACGTTGATCTCTAACTTATATCATAACACAACAGGAATCCATGAGCACCCTTAAATGTATTATTTGTCGTTGATCTAAATTTCTCCTAACCGACGGTATCCCATATTGTTAGTTTAATTGTCTAATCATCTATGATCAATGTTTTCTATCTCATATCAATCCCTATCGTAGTTGTAGTCTAATAAGTGAACTTTTCATCACAATATCTCGTCAAGATGTTAGTCTTGCCGACTTGAGTATCCCCAATTAGTAAAATTTTAAAGGCATAATTGAATTATTGCATATATATTACAATCAAGATTTTCTCTGAACACTACTTAAAGGTCGAACCTTCGATAAAAGTCTATTCTAAGATTCGATAACCACCCTTGTGGAGTTATATTTTCTACTCTCAACATTGTACTTAGTTTAAATTTCATCTCTTTCTTTGAAGAAAAATATTATATAATACCTTTGAGTGCTGATGCAATCTAATTCTTTAACTTGTCTTAAACTTAAGCAAATTGATCTTATTGTTCTTTAATCATATCTCTCAATTTTATTGCATAATTTCTAATTGTCGTTAAATCCATCATATGAAAATTTAACTAATCCAATTAGGCTGTATCCAAGATGTCAGTTATATAATCTTTTTAAGTTTAAGATTATCGTATGTTCTTAGGTGTATTTCTAATAGTTTTCTCATTTATTGTATTCTTTTTAGTTAAGGTTAAACTAGTGCTTCTATTATCAATACACTTAAATAAGCTAATTATTATTTATCAATACTTTTTATGTTTAGATCTAATAGGAAGATTAGGCTTATCTTATTTTGGAATGCTAAATGATTTTATACCAGCACTATAACCTCCATTTTCTATTTTCTCAATTACTTTTGCCTATTTTGTACAAATATCAAATAAATCAAGTAACTCATCTTAAAGCTCTTTAATCTAAGTTCTTCATTATAAAATATGTATACTTTTTTTTCATTCTATAATCTTTGAATTATGCCAAAAACTTCTCAATTTCATTATTTTTCTCATTTAAGAAATATTCATATTAGGTTTTACAAGCATTCATTAATCTCTATTGCTCTTATCTAATTTATTCTAAAGCAATCTTAAAGTCCTTTTCTGCCTCAAGTTTCGATGCCTTTCTAACTTCTTGTAACTTCTAATTTTCAACACTCTTAGTCTATGCAAACTATGGTAAGCTTAAAATGGAACTTATTTTCTCTTCTAATAAATTATTAGAATTCTCGATCATTCTCTTAACTACTTACTCCTTTTCAGCCGTTAACTATCTAACGGTATCATCTGAATTTATTTTTTAAGCTGATAATTACTCCTTTAATTTCTTCTATAACTCCTTCTATTCAAATAGAGTGCTTGTTAATCTTTCAATCTTTTGGTGAGAGTCTTATTCAAGCGCTTTAATTTACCTCTTAAGTTCTACTATTTCCTAAATTTTTTCATCCATTTATGATTCTAATTGCTAGGCCTTCACAATCGCTTCCTATTAGACACGAAACTATGTTATATCTTTAGCAGTTTTATTAGACAACTTTTCTAAATCTATTTCCAATCCCAATATCTTTTGGAGATCTTGGAATTTCTTCTTTCTCTCCATCGCCATCTAATCTATTTTCTACTTAAGCGCCTCATTTTCATCCATTAACCTCTTAACTTATTTTTCCAATTAAATTTGAAATGCTTTATCATCAGCCATTGAAGCACTCTTCTTAATATTCAATTAAATATTTTTCGTTCTATCCATGAACTGCAAAGTAGCTAGACATTCCTCATAATTGCTTTCACTTGGATTAATATTGCCTATTAAGGATATGTAAGTAGTTGGTTAAAGCATAAGATATTTAGTGAGTTTAGATTCATTTATCGGTAGGAGCTTTTAGCTATTTTAATTTAGGATTGTTAAACATCTTCCCAATATGGTGTGACTAGAATTAATCATAATGGCTTCTTGATATTTTGATCCTTCAGTTAAATTCTTAGCTACTCTTTCTGATCCAGCTAAATCAACAAATTACACCTTATAATGATTGTTTATTTCAAGAGTAAACAATATATGTGTTCGAACTTATCTCTTAATATCGGTTTTCTGAACTACTTTTATGATCTCCCATAACTCCCCAACATTATTTATTTCTTTTTTTGTGAATTCTTCAGTAATTAAATCAGTATGCAAGTCCTTAACCTAGTCTATATAGACTTCTTGAAATGATGCTTATAACTTGCAATTCATTTTGAATAACTTCATCACTAACATAGGTAATAGTCCTGGTTGTTGTAAAGTTCCAAAAATGCTAAATGACTTCCCACTTCCAGACTATCCATAAGATAGTACACATGAGTTCTAACTCATATAATCGTAATCGAAGACTTAATCATATAACTTCTATTATGTGGCATTCTTATCAAAGACATTATCAAATTTGAAATTCTAGTATTCGGCTTGCTTGTTTGTAGGATCCTTGATGCTTATCTGATTGTCTTTGAGAACAATCATGGACTATTCAAAATCTATAGGTCTAATACGTAGATAAAGTTTATAATTCATTAATTAATTTATAAAGAACATGATCTGACTAGTCTGGCAGTAAAGGTTCTGGAGAAATTATGGGTAGGTAAACTGGCTTTAGGCTACAAGTTCGGCGGCATCGCTCTATTGATTGCATGTTAGAGTAACAATTTTTTGCTTTTATCCAATTTTATCATCAAATCCATTAGTCCAATATCATTATTGATATATGCACTTTTGTTATTGTTGTCCAATAGCTTTTTTAATACTCGTTTCCTTCTGGTTACTCGAGATTCTAAATCCTCAAATTGTATTTCGTGTGATCTCTAAACAACCTTAGGAGGTGAAATAGTCTTAATTTCATTCTATTATGATTGTATCTGATATCTTTGTATTAACCAATTTCTTTTGAATTCACATTTTTTATGGAATATTTTTGCAAACCAATCATTAAATACACAAATCTTATAAAGTTCTGATTTCTTAATTGCTAAAACCTTTCCCTTTGCACTGATACATTCACATTTAAATCTATGAAAAGTGGGATTAATGAAATCATGAGTGAAGTCTTCATCACCTACAATCTATCCGACTGAAAACTTTAATATTGGTATTTCTTTGCTTTTCTTATATTCAAGAATATTTTTTTAATCAATTTTTAATTTCTCTCTTCTTAATAGTTTTTTAAACTTTAAGTATTAATTCTCTTCATCCCTTTTAGATTCAACAATCTAGTGACTGCTAAGTATTTAAAACTCACCCTTAATTATGAGGAAAATGTATTCTGACAATTATTAATAGGAATACAGTTAGAAGTGCACTGACACTTTCTTAATCTAGCAATGCTTAATTAACTCATGTAGAATTCTTTTGAGTTCGATGTTTTTGACTCCTTCATCAAACACTCTGATCATCAGAGTTTCTATAACATTTTATTTCTATTTTTTGTGGAGTTATATAATTTCTTCTATAATTTAAAAATTAATTGTGAAAAAATGACAATCGGAATTACAAACTACCGAGAATGGGTATGGTTTAGCTTCATCGATTATGTAATGATTCATCTACAATTAAGATGAGGAATCAAATTTGAGTATAGGCCCCTCAAAGATATGGCTATGAAGATAGTTCACAAGTTGCGTAATCTAAAGTTGTTCCAATAACTTATAAATAGCCCTCATATTATCACTTGGTCTGCTACTTGTCAATTATTTCTACTCAAGCCCAATTTATTCCTAACTTTTGGGATATAATATGAGAGCGGATCCCTTAATCAAAATATACAATGATTCTGGTCTTTGCCTATATTTTGCTATCAAAGTTCCTTTAGGTACTGCAATAATCTATCCAAACTCTTTAAATTTTTCTACCACTAAATTTTATAGCTTGCGACTGAGATTCAGTGATTATAGATAAATTTTATAATAATCTTACATATATATTATTATTTTTTCAATCTAATTCTATCTCAATATCTGGTTAAATGGGCAATATCCACACTAAGGGATTATGTCCGAAAACCTCTGTAAAGTTCTCATAGGCTGACTTTGATGGAGCTGTCTCCTTAGCCTCACAAAACTCAAGAGTTGTTATATTTGATAAGATAGCCCTTATAAATTAATTGATTATACCCAAAAATGAAACATCGTGAAGGCTGAAAGGAGCAAAAACAAGAAACAAGAGAATAAATACATGAAACTCACTAAAAATAGTCTTCCATCTGATGCATGTGAATAGAGGGTTTCATAATAGGTCCTCGAATAAGTTACGATGATGAATCCCAGTGTCAAGCCTTTTTATTGATTGTATGTGTACATGAATAAACGAGTAGATTTATGAAGAACTTATAGTTCATGAGGCCGATACAATTATTCAGCCATTAACAATGATGGTCCATTTTAAGCCAGCAGCTCTTGCATTACCGACAATGATGACATCTTTTGGGTTTGAATGCTGAGCAGTTTTTGCAGAAGCGTCTCCCTTATTTATCGATGAGTTCGATTTTTGCCCTTAAATTCAATTATTGTCTTTATTCTTCATCAATTTCTGAGGAAAATGAGGTAGATGTATGGGAGTTCTACGATTTCTTAATCAAATTGTTTTCAGTCTGAATATATTATTGAATTTCTGAGTTGATTTTTTATAACCACTAAGTAGGCACATGTCCAGGATTCGTATTGACAACTCTATACAGAGTGATGAAAAAAACCAGCAATAAATAATGTAAAATGGCTGCAATTAGTGCATACTTCCCTTCAAATACATAGTCGTTTATTTCTATTAAGGTTATTTATTTGATTGGTAAATGAGGATGTTCTCCGTGTAGTTTTGGTAATAAAAATGTCTTATTGAAATTGTTAAAATAATTACATGCACATATACACCATAAATGAACCCTACAATACAAATGAGTATAACTAGGGGCAAGGCAGTCCCAATATATAAAAGTTTTTGCTTCATCAAAACGAATAATATAATATAAATTGAAAGGATAAATAAAATATTAAATTTATGTTTGAAGAACGATTTGAAGATAGTCAAATATCATAAGAGAGTGATGATATAATAATAGTAGAACCTTTGACACAAGAGCAATAAAAGTATTAATGAATATAAATGAAAAAGTAAGAATATGTTAGAAACATAAAAGATTACAGGCTCAATATAAAAATCCAATTAACCAAGCTATCAAAATAGTATAATTCGATAGCCATAAAATCAATCCTATCAGCCATATAAACCAAATCAATCAATCTACTAAACTCAATAAAGGTCACAAGCACCATAGTCAGTTAATTTAGCAAAATCATTTTAACCTTAAACTTATAACCCACCACCTCAATAGAACAAGTCAGTTAGTCCTGTACCACAGGCTAAAATGGATAGAACAACTGTCATCCCTAAATAGGATACCACCCCTATGGAAAGAACTACATTTGGTAAATCTTAACAAGTTATTGATCGATCAGACTATGAAGAACCTTAAATAATTGTGAAATCCAACACAAATAACCAAACTAGATAATCATAGAAATCACTTGATAAGTATGTTAAACCAACAGACAAGATGACTTAATCAGAGAGAAAAACTTAAGAATAATAACAAAAGCAAGTTCTACTTTAAATTGATTTGATGCAATGTAAACTAGGATTTTAAGATTATAAAGGCAAGGAGATAATAGAGATCTTTAGTATAAAAGATAAAATTTTGTCAATTAATCCTGAAATATCTAAAGTAATGTGTTAATATTCTGACATATGTATCGTGACATTTTTAAGTAAAAGTAATGAAATAGCTAACCAAATATCTAAAGCAAAGGTATAATCATAATTAAACTTATTAGTTTCCATCAGAATTGGGCTGTTTTGTCTACACTAAGGTAGAATCGAATTAAAAAGATTTAATGTATATTTATTATAATGGCGATGATGAATAGATAATTGAGATTCTAATTCTGATAAGCTCAATATTTATAATCTAAAGTAAGAATGATTTATAAATCAAACCCTTCAGATGTTTAGACTTGTTGATGAAGAAGTTATAAAATAATCAAACATTACAACAAATCGTGCCATTATTTATATGGCTATAATAAGATCAACTAAATCTACAACCATTTAAAATATTGGAAGATTAGATAATTTAGAGCAATCTTCCAGGAGTGCTAGATATCATAAAGTAGAAAGATGCCATAGCTATAGGTGCTTAAGGAACTCCTGATTATAATAAAAGCATTAAGAACTTTGGGGAAATACTATCTAAAACTATTATGAGCAAAAATGTATTTGGCATAAACTTGAATGGAGCACTTCTTTACTGTTATTCTGACTACTTAATGTAATTGATTAATTCCAATCAAAAGTTACAACCAGAGCACATGTATATATTAATTATAATTAAGGTGGACATCAATTACTGAAGAATATACTAAATTTATTTATAACATAAGTCTTCATCTCTATCATAATGAAATAGAGAATATTCTTAAGAAAAATAAACCAAAAGCATCTAATGATCTCTTCAGAGATGTAATAAACTTAAGAGACTAAGCACTGGTATAATCCTATCAGTAGGCTAATTTATCCAATAAAAATTAACACTACTAATCATTTAAAATAAAACTTATTGAAGTAATTAATTAGAAAGAGAAAGTTTTCATATCTTATTAAGAGAATTTGAGTCTCCTTGAAAATGAAGTCATAATCCAATAATGCTTTAAAGGAGTGAATGGTAGGAATGTAGATAAATTTATTAATGATTTTAATGCTGCACTCAAGCAATATGAATAAAAACTTGTTGAATTGGAATCAACGGGTGCTTTAGTCGAATTCATCCATGAGCATTATGAATAATATTTGAAAGAAATGCAAGGAGACAGCAATAAGTACAATCAAGCGTAAGAGTCAGGTGCAGCAAATGAAGCATAACTTGAAGCAGAATACAAATAATTGGAAATTCGAGCAGCTAATCTAAAAAAGGAGGTATTTTTAATTATTTAATTTTTTTAGCTTGAAACACAGGAAAAGAAAAATAAATTGCTGAAATAGTAAAATGAAGATCTAAGAGAAGAATTAAAACTAGAATAAGAAAACATGAAAGCAGGCAATGAATAAGAAATAAAGTAATTAGCCAAAATAATTTTAGCCCAAAACATGATGAATAAGTTTTTCAAGCAAGATAAACTCTTATCGAAAAGAATAAGGAGTTTAATTTTATAAGATCATAAATTTAAAAGAAGCAGGCTGAATAAAGTAATGAAGGTAGTGGTTGTTAAATATTTTGAACAAATATTATATTTATAATATCAATAAACTCCAAAGTCCCCAGGAATTTAATAAGTTCCAGGTCCTGGATGTATGGATTTAGATTGTACGAATCTTTTCTCATTTCCGAAGTAAGTCGATTTGCTCGTCTCATAGACACTCGACTTTGATAGTGGTGAAAATGATGATTGATGAGTGTAGGCTTATGGTCCAGGTGAACTTTATTAAGGTCTTGAAGTTCTAGATGCTTTGATATTTAGAAACACTCCCTTGACAGATGGTTTGAGTTCTAAGTTGTATTTTCCAGGCCCTGGAGTTATGGAATCAATTTCTATTTTTGATATATTTTATACTTGGCTCTAATTTTGGTCTTATAGTGAATGCGACTGTGCTAAATGTCTAATTAAGTGGACTATATGAGCCTGGTGGAGGTATATTATCTCTCCTTAGCTTTTAAGTTCTTCCAGATCCAAAATAATTTTCGCTCTTACTAAAATGTGCTTTATCTGATAGTGGTTTTTCTTTAACATAAGCAGTAGGTGCTGGTGTCTGAGTTGATAGCTTAGTAAAATCAGTCTTATTTCCCAATCCAAACGAAGGTGCATTCTTTTTCTTGAATAATGAATCATTTATTTCATAGAATGAAACAGAACATCTAACAATTATCAACATATTACGTAGGTAGGGGTTTTTCTCTAAATCTTTATGCCTTACTAAAAGAGTATAGTTATTTGCTCTTGGAACTATTAAGTGGATGTTATTAAATTTTACTCATAAAAATAAAAATATATGGCAGAATAATCATAATTTCTTCAATAACAATAGCAGGAGATAAATGACATATACGACGAATTCAAATCACTAGAGACTGGCTTATTGGATGTGGGTGAATTTATCGAAATATTACGAACAACCAATATGGATAGAAACTGCGATTTGCTAATTAAGAAATTAGAATTATATCGAGGGAAATAAATTAACAGAGATGAATTCTCCTAATTGTTTGATTTCGACTATTAGAAGAAGGAGAACTTTGATTTGATGTTCAATTTATTGGATTCATCGAAAAGTGGAAAGATAACTAAGGATGAACTGAAAAGATAAAGTGAATTATGGGGATTACAATTAAATGACAGAGATTTGGACATTATGATCAAATGGTGCGGCGATTAACAAGTTACTAGAGATTCTTTATGGTTGTTGATGTAAAATTAATATTAATAATGATATCTAATTGTCATACATTGCTTATACGATAATTACAATTATAGTTTCGATGGAATTTGTCCTTAAAATCATCTTATGTGAATAGAGTTTGTTCATCCCTCTTTGAGAATGTAAGATCCTTATTTAATTATTTCTACGATAGAACATTTTTGAAATCCATTTAGGATGCCATTCCTTAACTAATTATATTAATTGTAAATACCCATAAACTTGGAGAGATAATTTTCCAGATTAGAAGACTCTATCATAAAAGTCAAATAGTTCCTGCTTAGTGATTTACTCCATGATTGATGCAGCAACTTCCTTCTCTTCAAATGCCAAATCATTGAATTTGATGTGAGACCAAGTTTCCTTAGCCTTCTCTTTAAGACTCTTAACATTATCCTTCATTTATGATATTGTAGTCCATTTGATGTCCTAAAATTGTTCATCTGTCATTTTCTTCAATTATTCTCCATAGTTAATCAAAAATGTTTCAATGTACTTATTTACTTCATAAGGTGGTTTAGCTGTTCCTTATACAACAATAATTGCACTATCAATACAACCAACTGGTCTGAATCTAACACTAACTACATAACCTAATTAGAGTTGAGTTCTCAAGTAAGAGTAAGCAGCATTATTTAATTATTTCTAAAGTAAATTCATTAGGGAATATTATTTTTAATCTCTGTGTCCAATCTAATAGTAATTTAATGTAAGTCCATTCATATCTTATGTATTTGTAGATTTAGAAACCTAAGCAAATACAACTGATTTTCCAAACAAATCTGCAACTGTGCTTTAATGATTACCAAACCTAATCTCTGTTGTTGATTCATCAAATATCTATTTAATCAAACCTGTCATAGATGCAACCTCCTCTCTCAATACGTTTCCTGTAAAGTATGTTGTGAATCTAAAATTGTTTACTAATTCCTTCTAAAATTAAACAACATCACTTGTCTCTAATTTTTGAATCTCCTCAATCAATTAATTTGGAGTTGGTGTATTTTGTAAGATTGATGGTAAATAAGTACTAATACCCTACATAAATAGCTTTTGTTCATATGAATTGGCTAAATCCATAATTAATGCAGTCTTAACTCTTTGTAATCTCTCTGAATCTGATGCTTCTTACTTTATTTAGTTTAGGACATTCATATAGAAAAATTCAAATTTATCACTCCATCCATACATCTCCAAAGATAATCCTCTAATATTAGAATCAAATGATAGTTCATATCCTGCCTCAAAGGATTCTTATAAGGACTCCTATAATGTATCACCAACATACTAATTGAAAATTTAAATCAAGCATGTTCTCTTCAGTGATTTCATTTCGAGTGCTGTATCTAAAGTTAGTCCAACATAAATGTTTGGACTGTATGATCTATCAAGTCTCCACCAAGTTTTACCTTAGAGGTTTTTCTATACCAATTAGGGGAAATGGTTGTAGTTTTCATATTCGAATTCTCTTTTTCTACACTCCTTCTCTGATGTAAAGAAGAATGGAACTTACTTTTCTTCAATAAATAAATTAGCTCTATGGTTTCTATCATACATCGTATCGGAGTCAACCTTTTCAATATAAGAAACCTTATTTGCTTAACATAGACTTTTGAATTCAAGATTTGTGGGTACGTATTTATTAACTTATGGTAATTTAAGATCGATTCCATCAGCAGCTATAAAATCAAGAGTTTCTTTGGTTAAACTTTTAACCTCATATTGGACCTAATATAATTAATTCACTTAATTTAATTCCTTGCTACTTAAGAACTTCTAATCATCCTAATTAATTTATGCTAATATTTTATCAGAAATGAAGGCATTGAGTTCAACTTCCTCTAGTTTACTATCAGCAGTCATCTAATATCCATCATCACCAATCATAATGATCATGTTCTAGGTGTTAATAAAATCTGCCAAATAATTATAGATAATCTCTGGATTAAATTCAAAATATAAAGTATCACCATTTAGTATATTCTTGGATGGATATGTATTTAAGTTGTGTGATAGTTTAAATATATCTTATTCTTTCTCTGAATACTTAAATCTAACTTCTCTTAAGTTTTTCTTATTTTCATATGTATCCTTCAACAATTAGGTGGGATTGAATTCCTCATCATAATATGTTTTAATCATTTCATCAAAATATGATATAATAGCTTAACCAATTTGTTAAGCAATATCTGTACTATCCCCAATTATTGTCTTTGGTAGTTCTGCTTCAATTAAATAGAACATGAATGCTCCATTATCCCCCAAAAATGGTGATGCATCTAAATCAACTACATACTTTTTGTCAATAAGGAAATTGTATAATCCTCCTTGATGTTTTGATTTTACAATAGAGTTGATAAAATCTATAGGTTTAGTTCTATAGTATGGTGAATCATCTTGAATCTAATAAATATAATAGATAACGGATGTCTTCTAATTAATATGATATTTGATTGCTGACCCTAGATCTTTCAAAGGTAATCCAAATTATGTGAATGTGGGCTTTTATAGATTTGAATTTGGAATCTTATTGAATTCACTCTCCTTAATGAATTCAATCATTCTATCGACATCAATATTGCTTCTTACAACTAAGGCCATTTAGTTCGAGGAATAGAAATCTTTATGAAATTATCTCAATGCATCAACAATATTTGGTTTAATTAATGAATCCAAATTACCTATAGTAAATCTCGACATAGGATGCCCATCTTTGGACATTAACGATATGAGATGCAATAATTTCCATCCATCTCCACTTACATTAATTTCATATTCTGAATTAACGGCATTAGCCTCCTTTTAAACCATATCAGGACTCAATAGAGGGTCGATAAAAAAGTGTGCAAACACATTGAGGGTATCTAAGTATTTGGATGTTTCAATCTCAAAATAATAATTAGTTTTAGTTCCCTAAGTATATGCATTCGTATAACCACCACCACTAGCAACTAATTTCTCGAAATAGCTTGTTTAAGGGTATGTTTCTGATCCTTAGAATAGCATATGCTCTAAAAAGTGTGCTAAACCTGGAAATTCATCTGGTTCATTCCATGATCCTGCATTAACATTAAGTGCAGCTGATCCCATCTTGCTATCTGGATCCCTCACTACTAATACTTTTAGTTTATTTTAAAGTGTTAGATACTTGTACTCCTTCTTATCAATTATGGGTTTATCAATTTTCTGATGAATCGTTTTCTGTTTTAAATTTTTCTTATTGACTGTCATTTTAACTTCAACGAAACTCTAATCTGGACTTCTAGGATTTATTATTGTTTATTCTAAATCTTAAATCTCTCTCTAGAGGAGTTATTATTCATGCAAGAGATATGATTACTATTATTAAATATTCTCTCCCTATTTATTCCCGATAATATGCAAAAGGGAGATTCCCATTATGAAACATACTACACCCATTATGAGTATATGCGCCATAGTATGGTCTTAAACTTTCTATGAATGTTTTTTCATGTGAATTATATAAATAAATTTAAAACGTATTCCTATATAATCAAGGTTTCATGTAAACTTCAACAAATTGCTTAAGGGAGACCTTTGTGTCCTATCCACTTGCATGCTTAATCATCTCTTCTAGATCATTGTCTGAGATTGTTTCTCCGAGACTTTTAGCAACTAATTTAAGTTCCTCGACAGTTATAAACCCATTTGCATCTCTATCAAACACTTCAAATGCTTCCCTCAAATCATCCTCTGATTCTGCCTATTTCTTCTCCTACTATTATAATAGTTTCTTAAAGTCTTCAAATGATAATTCAGTGGCTGTTGTATACTAACTTACCATCTTATTGATGTCATGCATACTAAAATTATATCCTAATGATCTAAAGACAGAACTCAATTCATCGACTATAGGTAATATTATAACATACCTGATATTGTAGATGATTTATTCTTATCAAAGATGTCAAAGGCTTCCTTTAACTCTTCATCTCTTTCCTTTTAATCGTCCATTTGTAATTTAAAATAATATTTTATGATATCAAATTGAAAATTGGGAGTAAAAACTCACAATTAAAGAAAAGTAAATTGGTATAGTTTTTATTTACTTAGAAAAATTTTCTTAATTGATTCGGAAATAAGTCACTTTTAAAAACAGCTAAGCTTTACTATTTTAATTTATGATAATATTTTATAGCTTTGTAGCAATGGTTTTTATTTTTTTTTGCAAGCAGATCACCGATATTATTATTATTTTTATTTACTAAGCATATTTGGCATCTGAAAATATTTAATCTCTTTATTCTCAAAAAAAAAAGAATATTTAGAATCCTTAAGAACCTCAAGAACCAAGAGAACCTTAATAACCTTAAAAATCAATAATAAGACCTTAAGTAACAGACTTTAATAACGCTTCTAAGATCTCGTGTCTGTTAGGGTCAAGCTTGTACTCCTATCTGTTCCTCTAATTTATGATCTATCCAACTCATATCTTGGCATATTTAATGTAGAGAATACATAGATAATAAACAACATCATGATAGCCTCACTCATGTTGAAAAAAGCTCAGGTGTATTCCATCATATGATCTCTCAAGCCACAAATATGGGTTTTCGCAGCAAAAATATTTTCCCCTGGAAGCCCAAGCCAATGGTTTCCTAAACTCTAAATCAAAATAATTAATAAATATTTAAGAAATTCTAAACTGTGCTTCGCATTAACTTAGTTTGAATTATATATTAATTAAAAGACTTTTGGTTCAACCCTATTGAAAGTGATTTTTTTTTAAGCAAAATATTTATAAATTAATTAATGAATTGTTTATAAATTCAAGGTTTTTGTACTTGATTATCCATATTAGGAACATCTTCATTTTTCTTTAAAGTGATAAATAGAAGCTCTTTGGCATCAGGTGTGATGGTTATTAGGGGATTCAAAAATTCATTTCTAATTTTTTAGATTCAAACTAGGTCATATTTGATATTATGTCTTAAGAATGAGGTCTATGAATGGAAGTTAGGCTTTACTATCATCAGAGTGCACACTTCGATAAGTCTTAACTTCAATTTTCTTTTATCAAACTCTACTTTGAATATTAATTTTATTTATGTAATGTATTTGGTACAGAAAACCCGATTTAACGTCTGAATTAACGTCCCAGAGATGGGATTTATAAATCGGAATCCCTTTTTTGAATAATAATATATATTTCAAAGATAATGATAAAACTGATAGTCATATTAGGATTTTTTATTCTTATAACATCATAGCAGACAACTGTCACTCCAAAGACCTAAGCCTGCTCATGCTCGAACCTGCTTAACTTTTAGGATTGCTCATTAAAAGCAGGCTGTCTATGGACTTGGATTATCTAAGAAAAAAACAATTCAGAAAACTCAAACACAACAGTTACAACAGGTATTAGTTTCCAAATTAAAACTAAACAGGATAATGTATAAATGATACGAGCTCCAACACTAACACGAATTCGAGTTAAATTGTAGTCACCCAATGCTCTATTATCACAAATCAGACACTTTGTGCTTAAACTAAAGGATGTGCGTCCTTCAACAATTCATGCATACTTTTCTCTGGATGCTCTGCTTATGTTTAACCAACTAATTCTTAATGCTAGGCCATTTCTAACTTATGTACTAGTGATGGAACAAGATGCTAAGACCCACAAATTTGTTCCCAATATACAGCTTAGTCATAATGTTTAGGTAATTTAATTCAATTAATATTTTTCAAGACAGCATCTCTATATCTGGTGCAAAGTCATGCAAATGGGTCCAAGATAAATAGTAGTGCGAAGACAAGGATTGCTCTGATGCCCCAAGTACTTATAACTCCAATCAATTATGTAATGGATGGATTACAGGCTGTCTCACAACAGGCCAAGGGTGCACTAAGAACCTAGGAACCTGCAGCACATACCTTTAAGCTGCTGGTTGTTCAGGAATGGTTGGCTCAGATGGCCCATGCACTTCAAATACTGAATAAGGCTCTCTTGTATGTAGGCCCCTCACATGTAATGATGCTCCGAATACTCTTTCAACTAATGCTGATTGCTCAAAGTTCTTAAGTGGTTGTTTAACAATTGGCAAAGGCTGTGTGAAGACTCTCTAATCATGTAATTCTTATTAGTAAACATAAACATGCTCAAGTCTTATTGGATCAGAAGGTCCCTGTACTGTGGACGCTACATCTAGTTCAACATGTAGAGCACTAAGTTGCACAGACGCCCCAACTAGTCTGACCACCAACGATGGATGCAATTAGTTTTTAAAAGATTGTGTGACTACAGGGCAAGGTTGTGTAAAAACACTAGGGCTATGCTCAACATATTCAGGAACTGATTCTCAATGTAACTTATATTTAGGATCTGATGGAAAGTGCAAAGGTGCAGGATCGACAGCATCTTAATGTCAACTGAGATTATGCGATGATGCTCCAAAAACATTGAACTCTGATTCTGGGTGTAACTTCTATCAAAAGGGATGCGTAACAAATGGCTATGGTTGCGTTATAAGTCTAAAGTTGTGTTAGTAATATACAGGGACATCTACAACATGTTTATTATATAAAGGTAGTGATGGCAATTGTATGGCACCCAGCACCTAAACCACAGATGGTCCTTGCAGTGTTAAGGTTTGCTCAAATGCTCCATAAAATATAAACACTAATTAAGGATGCTAATAGTATTCATATAATTGTGTCACTAATGGTTCAGGATGTATTCAATAACCGACCTGCGAGACAACTCAACTATCAATAGTTTGTGAAGGCAATGCAAGCTGCTCATCTGGTTAGATATGTTTGGACAGATCCTCATGCACAAACTACTATAGTCAATCATTATGCTAATTAAATTCATAACAATATAAAATTGGATCAAAAATATATTAGAGAAAATGTCAATGGAGTACTACTTGTTAGAACACTTAATGTAGCTCACTTCCAAGTACTTTGACAACTGATTAAGATTGTGACACTGCATTGCCTGGTTGTGTCTCTAAAGGAAATGGATGTGTTGACATAAATGATAATTGTGCGTCATACTAGGGTTTATTATCAACTTGCTCAAAATATAAGGGAATAAATGGTACTTAGGTCTGTACTTAATTGGCATCTGAAACAAATTTTTCTACACCATGCATAGCAGTAACATAATGCTCATAAGCCAAATTATATAGTTCTGTAGCATAAACTTCAACTATTACTTGTAATTCATTCTTAAAAGGATGCTTTTTCAATGGATTAGACAATTGTACAAATGGAGATTGTACCACTTATTTTGGAACATAAGAAACATGTTCTAGCGTTAATACAGCAATTAGTTTTAATTAGCCATAAAAATGTTGGAAAGTTGATTAGCCTGCTAATGCTGCTACAGCTTGTATTCCAAGAACATGTGAACATGCAAAAGTAAGTTCTACATCACCTTTTAATACAGATGTATTATGCTGGAATTTTATGCAAGGATGCGTTTGGAACGGAAAATCTGCTGGTGGATGCACTGACACCTCAGCCTCTTGCTCTGGAAAATGTTATTTGCCATTACCTAAATTAGATTGCCAATCTATATATGCCAGCGGTGATCGGAATCAGCAGAATTGCCAATAATTTTCTGACAAATAAGGTTATACTTGTACATTCAAGTCCGGAGTGTCTTGTGACTCACCAAGCGCTATTTCAGTCTCGGAACCGAAAGGTTGTGTATAATATCTAGCAATCGGATACGATCAAACATCAAAAAACTCATATTGCCAAAAAATTAGATTTCCTAATCAAGTACCTTGTATTTACACTGAAGGGGATTATTGCTCTCAGATGCAATGTGAAGATATTTTAGCATCCGGAAACACAATTACAGATTAATAGAATTATTGTTTTAACATCATTTACAAAGTAGCTAGTGGGGTTTTACTGAAATGTTTTTATGATTCACAAACAGGATATTGTTCAAAATAATAGGCTAGTTGCACAGATTATACAATACCTTCTACATTGAGCTCGTTTACCCAAAAATTTTAGTTTTGTATTACAAAATAAATACCACCTAATTAATATTTTTGTACCTACTCTGGCACTTCAGCCAATTGTGAAGCACCAGCTTCTTCTTGTTCAGAACTCATACCTTCTAATTCAGATCCAACAATAAAGAAGATGATTTGTTACGACTCAAAGGTTTAAGCTGGGAATATCTATTGCTAATTAAAATCTGATGGAACCGCTTGTGAAGACTTCAATTGTTCAGCATAAATAATATAACTTGACACAGGCACAGTTTCTAACAATTTAAATAAGTAACAATTCTGTTTAAAATTTTAAAAACCCTGTAGTTTCGATGGTAATTGTAAGTAGGATATAACTTGTAATATGATAAGTACATATGGACCTGATTATGCTACTAATTCTAAATTTTGCTAATAATATTAATATTCTGAATAGAAATGTGCATATCTAAATGGAGATAAATGTAAGGCCTATAATTGTAATGATGTTACATCAGGAATGAGTACCTCCAAATGCCTAGAATATCATCCAAATTGCTAGTTTGATGGTGCTAAATGCCAAGATTTATTAACAAATTGCGGAGACTATGTTGCTTCTTCAAATGGGTCAGGAAAATTAGCGAATTGCATGAATCTGAGAAGTTACAATGGAATCAAATGTGGATACTCCTCAGATAATAACTGCAAAAATAGATAGTGTGCAGATATTTAATCTGGAGGATCTGATGAATTATGCTCCTCTTATATAATAATTGTGTTTTTAATGGGATAGGATGTTAATTAAAATCAGATTGCAATACTTATAATGTAGTTGGATCGAGTTTAGAGGAAAAAATATCATATTGTACTACAAGAAATGCTAGCTAACCTTGCACTTATGAAAACGGTTAAAATAAATGCATTGATGCAAAACTATACTGTACTGATTATTAGATAAGCTCATTCTCTAGTATTACCCCTTAGCTTGGGTGTGGCTTACGAATTACAGAATTAGGAAGATCATGTTATTATGAAAATGGAGCTGCTTGCTCACCTGGTGGTGATTGCGATAGTCCCCCATCTCCAGTGAATTCAGAATCTGATTGTTAATCTTATAAACCATTTTGTAAATTTGATTTAGCCACTAAATGCTTCATTGCATGCTCAAAAGCTCCAACTAACATTGTTACTAATTCAGGATGCGCTGCTTTTAGAGTAGGGTGTGTTACGAATGGCTCAGGATGTATAGAACCTAAATCTAGTTGTTCAGACTATAAGGGAACTTCAGATTAATGCGCAAATTTTACGGGCAATTATGGAACTTAGCCTTGTGGGAATACTATTTCAGCATCAGCTACTGATTCCTGTTAAAATAGGACTTGCTAATAAAATAACAAGGCAAAAAGTGATTAAGAGTGTGATTAATGGATTCCACCAAATGGAAATAGCAAAAGTTGCGTATGGAATGGGACTAGTGGATGTGTAGCACCCCAAAATTGCTCCTCATTTTAAGGTACTATCGACACTTGTCCTAAATATACAGCATTGGATGGACCATGTTTGGGAGTCGGTACAGGTATACAAGCCTGTGTTATACAAACTTGCAATAACGCACCTACATCCTATAATACCGATGCTTAATGCAAATCTTGGGGATCTAATTGCATTACAAATGGCTCTGGTTGTATTTAATTATAAATTTGCACAAACATCGCCAATCACTAATCGTGTAATTTATATTAGAATACACTTGGGTGTGATTTGGCAAAGTCATGCCTATCTAAACCTCAAAAATGTAGTGATTTTGCTACTGCAACCGAATGTAATAATCATCCAATTATTGGCCAAACTCTACCGGGATGCAGATGGAATCAAAAAACAAATTTATGTGTATCTCTTACATGCGTCGATTTACCACTCACATTAACAAGTGATTAACAATGTAGCCAAGCAATAACTAATTGCGTAACATCTGGAAGTGGGTGCATATTAAAAGCAGCTTGTTCAACATATTCAAAACAAGTATGTGGAATAGCTTCCACGACTGATCCATAGAAAGTTTGCATTTGGTCCAATTCAGTCTGCAGACCAATTTAATGCACTGATAATACTACAGCAAATACTGATAGTGCATGCGAAAGTTATTTAACAGGTTGTAAATCAACTGGCTCTGGTTGTGGAATAAATCTAACTTGTCAATAATACAAAAACCAATAACTCTGTAATAAAGATAGTACAGGAAATCCATGCATTTGGATATAATAAAATAAGTAGGGATCGTGTATTAATTATACTAAATGTTCTGATGTCATTAGTAGTTCCCACAAGGAGTGCTAGAATATTTCATCACATTGCACGACTAATGGTACTAATTGTGTGGCAATAACATCTTGTGCTAAAACAATTTCACAAGCCAGTTGCATTATTGGGACTGATGGAACTTGTGGGTGGCTGCCAGCTTCAGGTACCAATAATGCAAGTTGCGCCTTATTCACTAGTTGCACAGCAGCAATTGGAAAAACAACTCTTTAATGTTAAGCTTGGAGCAATGATTGCATTTCTGATGGAGTTTCATGTATTTCAAAATCTTAATGCTCATCTTATTAAACATAAGTGGCGTGTCAAAACTAAGGAACTGATGGAACCTGTATTTGGATTGCACAGACAAACCCAAATAGCGGAACTTGCAGACTTTAGTTATGTTCAGATGCTGTCACCAATATTGACACTCATACAGGATGTACTGCCTTTATAGCAACTACTTAGTGCACTACGTCAGGAACTGGTTGTATTCCACTATCGACTTGCTCTTCATATAAAGTATAAGCAGGTTGCGTGATTGGTACAGATGGTGAGTGTTTTTGGTAAACTGCTAATTCAACTGATGCTGCATAATGTAGATTAAAGTAATGCACTGATAATATGTTGACAACATCTTCCTCATGCCTAAATTCAATGATTGGATAAAAATGTGTTTCTGATGGAGTTAAATGTATACAATAGTCAACTTGTTCCACTTACACCACCAAGGAAGCCTGTTTTGGAGGAGGATCTGATGGCTAATGTGCCTTTACACCTAATTCTAATTCAACAAATGAAGGAAAATGCTAATTATTCCAAAGTTGTGATAATGCCAATCAAGATCAAATAACATGCAATTCTAGATAGGATTCATGTTACTTCAATTCAACAACAGTTAATGGAATCACTACAACATTATGTCAACCTCACACATGTCAAACTAAAGCCTTGGCTTCAACATGCCAACCTATTCCTTCATTTGATCTATCAACATACTAAATCTGTGTTTTGACTGATGGAGTATGTAGTGCAGGCAGTCCAAGTTTATTCACTGCAGTAAACTGCTATCAGAATTCCGTCGCCACTTATACCTGGAATCCAACCACATCAAAGTGCAGCTATTGCAAGCAAGCAAGCTCCTTAGTAAACAATACAAACAATTAAACAGGTAATGGTTAGAACACTTTGTTAAGTTAGATGCTTAAATTATTTATCATGATGATGATATTTGGGAATATATGAAAATATATAAATCATAATATGGATATATTTATGTATTTTCTTTTATTTATTATTATAAATATTCTTATCTCACAAGACTATCTTAAAAGGGATTTTGTCATTGATAGAATTGATATAACACGAATTTACAATACTCATTGGTTATTTGAATTTAGAGGATACATCTCCGATTATTGTATGATTTCCCCTATTCTATGGATAAAATTTATCTCCTACAATTATATTACTATGAGTATCTTTCGTAGTGATTCTACTAATAAAATTTTAATTTTTCTATTGTTAACGGCACCACTTCAGGAACAGCCTGCATAGCTTAAGCAACTAACTTACTCTGGTTGTGTTAAAGGAACTGATGGAGTATGTTTGAGGCAACTACTACAAATCCTACAAATACACAACTTCTGCCGCTGCATCAGCACTTGTGCCATCTCTATATTTGGATTAAAATGTGTTTCAAATGGAGTAAACGGCATACCTAATAAAATTATTCATCATATACTATTAGAGAAGCTTGCTTAGGAAGTGGCTTTGATATAATTTTTGCTTTTACGCCTGGAACGAATTAAACAACACCAAATGTAGGAACTTGCGCAGAATTTTCATAATGCTCAATATATAAATAAGATCAATTGCACATAACACTAAATCTGATGCTTGCTACTTCAATAAAACCAGTTCAAAAGTAACCACCAACATATTGTTTATAATATACTATGGATACAAAGGGCCAAGCATCATTGTGCTCCCCTATCCCCCTATCCCTTCTAGGGGTTTACTAACTTATTCAATATGTGTTTTGACTGGAAGTAACTGTGCTGCTGGAAATCCAACTTCACTGAAAGCCTAAATGTGTTATGCTAACTCCGTTGGAACCTACTCTTGGAGTGTGAATTCTTCATAATGCACAGTTTGGATTAGCACAAACTCTATTTTTAAAATTATGCAAAAAAAAGATTATTCAAAGTAGAGAACTAAAGAAGAATTAAATTCTATTAATATCACATAGTTATCTTCATAATGAAACTTTTTTTAGCACAGATTGAGTAACAAAAAAAAAATATATGATATCTAATTGCATCAATAAAATTGTAAATGCTTTTTCTTTTCATTTTTTTCTTTGAAATATTTAATATATAATAATATTATTTCATTCATTTTTATTCACTCAATACTGATTATATCCTCTTTAGTAATTATTTTATCTATTATTTTAGTATTAGTAGTATTAATCATAAGATTTCTCAAAGTAGAAATCTTTTTTTTATTAATATTCCTGTATCTCTTGCTTTTAATTGGATTATTAGACCTATTGTTATACTTTAATATTTTATTTGATTTCCACAGCATCTATTTAGAATTATTATCTTTTCCTTCTTTTAATTATTTGTTCATCCAATTCATACTCCTTATCTATGAGTTTATTTGCCTTCTGAGAATTCTAATTTCTATCCTCCCAATCTTCAACCTAGATGTATAATGTTTTTATTTTTTTATACAAATCACTTAGTCCTTGTTTTTATGACTCATGCATTTCCCTTTTCCCACGATTCAGTGCCACAAATCTCATTTCCTTATAAATAGTGTTACAATTAAAAAGTTCATTTTAATAGTCTTTTAATTGTGTCAAAGTTTCTAAAGCTGATCTAAATTTCAATGAATCATCAGCATACTTGAAAGTAAACTAGAACAATTTTCTAAAAATAATAATAATTTCTTACATTCTCATTTATTCTATCAGATCGAAGCAGTCCAAAAATTGCTATTCAAATATTATGCCTAAAAAGGTTTAAAAATTATCATGATAAGATTTTATTATCAATGCTAAGGATGGGGACTGAATTCTTGCCTTATCTACATCTTCTAATGAAATTTGGCATTTTTTAACTATGAGTTGCATTAAATCTTTTTGGATCTCTTAGTCCCTAAACTCCTAATAAGTTGAAACATATTCAATATCTTATCTTAACATATAGTTTAATGTCCCTTTTTGAAATTTTTTCTAACTCCGTTAACTGAACATATCAAAAATTTGATTTTTTTATATATCCTTTAAATTTGAATTATCTAAACAATCTAAAATTTTATCTTTTAGAAAATTCCAACATACATTTTGGTTAATTGCTTGAACTAAATCAAACTCTACATTATCTAATTAGCTTTAACTAAAAAGTAATCTAATAAATTTCAAAAATTAGTCCAATAATAAATTTTTGTCTCTTAAAATTATTTACACTTCTCCTTATTAATTTACTTATTAATATAACAACTTCCATTACTGTTCATTTAAGACTACTTCAAACTTATATCTATTGTGTTTCATTTAACTTAATTCAATAAGTGGTATAGATATGATGGCTACTATCCCAGCTAGTTGTACATCTCTTTTAAAACTATTTCTATCAAAATACTTACTATAAGCTGCTGTAAAATAATAAATTGAATCCAAGTTTAGTCCATATCTTATTCTATTTATGAATTAACTGTATAAATAGCAATGACAAAGTTAATTCTCTTAAAGGTTTAATTCAAATTTATCATTTAAAACCATCATAATTTAAAGAAACTAATAATTTTATTATCCCTTGAATGTATTAATTTGTAAAGCTTATTTAATATATTTAATTTATTTTTCTTTCTTATTCGATCCTTATGCCTTCATTAAATATTGGACGCTGATGGCCTCGATGAGTTTGAGTAGCTCAATTTAATCTTAATCATCTAATTATAAATCCATAACATCTATCCTAAAAATAGGTCTCTAAAGTAGGAGTTCAAATTGGTTTCTTATGCAGGCTTCAAAAATTTTATAATTATCCTCATTCTCAATCTGTTTGAATAGGGTTGATTTTCTAAAGATGAATTCCTTTGATTGGATCTTTGATTAAATGTAGATAAATAATTTCACTATTAGTGGACAATTTTATAAATAATTATCGTCATCCTTATAAACTTTAAAGTAATTATCGAATAGGTTAGTTACTCTTGATTTATATTATTTCTAGATTATTTTAATAATATGGGTAGTGGACACTAAATAGTACTCATCATCACATTAAAATCTTTAAAACTCCTTCAATTACTCAGATAATTAAAAAATTTTAGAATCTTTCCTAACCCACAAATATTATGAACTGAATATTTCAAATATTTTAAACTTAGTACTCACTGGAATTAGTATATTATGATATATGCAAAGATCCTTGAAAATTTAAAACTATAAAATTAACTATCCGTTCTTCTTAAAAATACTGCATAAGAATTACATAAATTTAACTATTCTGAAAAATTCCCCTAGTTTAATCTAAAACCATACGACTGGGGTTTCTTAATTAAATTTATCCTTCATATCCTCGATTTATAAAAATATATTTAATGCATCATATGATTCTGTCACTTATGTATATGAGGAATACTTAGCAAAAAATGATTTAATAGAATTATTCAGATGATTTAGATTAGCTAAATATTCCTAATTATTTCTGACAAAGTTTCTATCCCTAGAAAGTGACTTGTTAACTAATAATGTATTAGAAACTGCCCTATCAGATTAAAATTATTCTTAAACATCTTTTATGATTTGTTATAATTTCTTCTAATCAAAAAAGCGAACGATATTTAATCTAACATCCATAAGTTATTATCTTTGTACTTGATGAATTTTAGAATATTCAACTGCTTGTGTTCTAAACCCAAAAATGCATAAAATTCCAATAAAATTATAAGATTGATTAGTCTTATTAATAATATTATTTAAACGATTTTGGATTAAAAAGTCTTTAAACTAAAATAACTCAAAGATCTCCAAAACGTCGATAATAAAGGAAATTTTAAATTCATTTATTTCTTAAGATCTTAATTCTGTTATTAGTTTATTAGTGTCATAATTGATGAATGATCTTTATAATCTTTATATAACAATCTTGACTGACAATTTGATGATGTCATAAGCCTTTGATATTAATTTGCCACAGTTGTAGGAATAGTGTACCCTTGATCAAATAATTTCTTTTCTTCTTCGAATTTATAGCTGTATTTTGAAAGCTACTTGAAAGCATCTAAATATGTGGTACTTTATTTCTAATCACCTTTAAATGAGTTCCATATCTAACCAAGTATTAGTGGAACCAATTATTCCAAATAATTGTCATAAGTTTGTTCACTGAAGAATCTCTTAAACTTTTGCACAATTAAGATCATGACATTATATTCTTTTAATTTCTCCAGGCAATCTAGGGTTTTCTCAAAATAGTTTTCTTTCAACAATAAAATACTAAGATGATAATTTTTCTTCAGTTTATGGGCACAATCAGCTGCTTCTAAGAACAAGCCTTTCTACAAAAACAAATCCATGGATATATTATATTCCTCACATGAAAAATAACATTAAGCAGCTTGGAATAGCTAATTATGACTTTTAAATATCGATCCCACCTTTTTAAACAATTCATTCGACTTAATTTTATAAACTTTAACTTATTCTTTTGCCTATCTAGCTTCTTTTTCATTCAACTAGCCTTAGTTAATCTAGCTATCAAGATTTAATTTCATTTTTTAGTTTTTATGCATCCTAAGCCAATATATATGCTTAGCATTTCAATTGCCATTTTCCATCCCCTGCAAATTTGAAGCATTTATAGGCTTCTTGATAATATTTATTTTAAAAATTATCAACGTCTTAAACGATGAAATTCTACAGATATTTAATAACTCCAAGATTCTACCAGATATATTCAATGGGTTATCTTCTACTACTTTCTAAATCAAAGATGAGAATTCTTTATCTGCAACATAAAGTTATTTAAGTTCTAAACATAATAAGGAGTACTAAAATTAGTCAAATTCAATATTATTTGTTAATTTTAGCTTCTTTACTTGCACTTTTTAATTTTATGTTTTACTTTTTTAGATCTAATCTAAAGAAAAAATTAAAATATTGTTTTACTTGTTATTTTTGCTTCATGAACATCTGCATCCTCAAAAGTCGAATCAATAGTTAGCTTACCTAATAATTGCCATTGCTCTAACGATATAGTTTAATCACAAAAGAAATTCCAAATAATAACATCGTTGAATTCCAATCCTTTACATTAGCTTATAGTTAGGCAAATGAAGTTTTTACTTAATTCCTCTGGTAAGTTGGCTTTTGATTCTTAATCTTTCACTATAACAACTTTATCATAGCCTAGATTCTAATCTACTTCATCTTGAACTAACTTCATCCCTAATAGATTCAAATACTTAAATAGATCTTCCTTATTGTTAGATTAAACTATAAAGGGTATTGGACCCTGAAGATCAGATATCTCTCTTTTTAACTTGTCAATCGTTTTTGGAAAGAATATCTCCATGATATTAACTAGGGAATTTGCTAATTGTAATATATTATTATGAGATCTGAAGTTAACAGTTAATTGATGACATTAAAATTCTTGATTATTTGTTGAATCTGTATCATCACTTGGCAATAGCAATGACCTAAGATCTTAAAATCTAAATCCGACTCCTTTGGATATATTTTAGGCTGTATCACCAGATGAAATAATTTATTACTCTTCAAATTATGTAATTGAACCTTATACTTTAATAAAATATGTATAGAAAATAATCTTAAGATTGCACATGTAGTCTTGCCAGTCCCTGATCTTCCAATTACCATTAAATTTCCTGGACTTGATATTACTTATTTCTCCTATTCCGTTGCCTTAATTTTGAAGTCTGCAGATATTTGTAAGAAATCAATAATATTAACAGCCTGCTTAAAGTCTGCGTATCTTTACATCATGGCAGAATTAGATAATTATATTTATTTGTAAGTCTCAATAGCCTAATGAGTCTCTAACCATCTTTCCGTGACATATAGGCCATCCTCCTACAATATGAAATTATCCATATTTCCTCCAAAATTAGGCAATTAACAAGGTACCCATCTATAAATTTTATTTTTCTTCACATTGAATTAAAGATCTCCCCAACACTCTTCTTTGAAATCATACAAAAAGGCCTCTTAAGGTCCAACTTGCTAATTATTTTACAAAAATTCTAAAATTATATAAATTTTTACATTATTCCTGGTATATGAATGGGAGTTCTTGTCGATGAGGATTAGTGGATATTTATTGAATGTAATGCTTTAGACTTTATTAAAGCAGATGAGTATAATCTAACTATTTAATATCGATAAAAGTTATCTAATGCCTCACTTCGAATCCTTTTAACTTATAATTTTTTAAAATAAAATTACTTATTTGTATCCCTCTATAATAGGATATTTGCACAATCCCACTTCATATAATATGCTAACCTTTATGTGGTTGGATTTGAATATGAAGTAATTTGTAAGCAATTTTGGGTTTTGTTGGTCTATCAGAATAGTTTCAAAAGTATCGAACTTTTTATCAAAATAACCCTCTAGTATTAGGTAGACAAATATGAATATATCCATGTACTAATTCATCTTTAGAACCTGCTTCAAAAAATTCTCTATTTTAAATTAGATTATTTTTTTACCATGAAACTCATAGGACCATAGACAATCTTCTAGTAGTTAGTCAAATCTTATCAAAGAATCTATAAGGGATTTGGATTATAACTCAGATAGTTTTTCATTAATCATCTAAAGTACTTGATCCTCTTAGCTTTTGTCTACATGCTTTTTGTCCATCAACAATTGAAGTTTATCAATCAAAATTTGCTTCTACAGCATGTAAATTGGCCCATATTATAAATCTCTGATTCTTTCTTATTCTATCAATTTTGCACTTTTTTTCATCCTAATTATTATTTATATATTATAAAATTATTATAATATAAATTGACTTTTAAATATCAGATTTTAATTAATATTATAGTATATTATATTTTAATTTTGTTGTAAATCATTATATATATATTCAATAATGATAACAATGTAAATTTGATAATTTTAGGTATTATGAATTTCTAAAATATATATATCAATTATATTACATATTTTTTATTATTCATATTAATACGTAAGAATTACAAATTATTTATATTATGTTTATTAAATTAAGACCTAAATATTTATTTTCTGCAAGATTGCCATCCTATGTTGATGTAGATCCATTCACATTGTAAATATGATATTAATTTGAAGATCTTAGAGAAATCCGCATTAAGCATAAAACTTTTGTAATGGGAGCTGGTTGAAGTCGAACAAAACTCAAAAAATCATAGACCCCTTAAATGGAGATCCTTTCATAATTGTTCCAGATACTGAAATATCTGAGGTTGATAATTTATTCCTTGGAAATAATCTCAAAAATGTTCCAATCAGTGGACTCCATAATCCATTAAAAAATCCAGAGAGATATTAACTTTATGGAGATGTTATCTTTAGGATTGCTGAGGAGATGAGAAAGAAAAACGTTTAAGACTATTTCGTCAAACTCATTTAGAGAGTTGTCCCAATGCATCAATTACAAGCAGAGAGAGAATATGTTGTTACATGAAGGTTTTTCGAGAATTTTGGGGGTGATTAACCAAGATTCCTATGCCGCTCATTTAATGTGGCAGGCGATAGGACAGGTTAATAATCATCAGGATATAGATTTCCTTATGGTAAGGTTGCCTTGATAACTCCTTTCAATTTTCCCCTCGAGATACCTTGCTTATAGTTATTTGGTGCATTGATGGTGGGAAATTAGGTTTTCTTCAAAGGAGACTCAAGAGTAAATGTAGTAATGGAATAATTCTTAAAACTTGCTCATAATTGCGGTTTACCTAAAAATGATGTCGATATGGTGTTTGCAGGAGCCTAAACTACTGAGCATGTATTAAAGAATGGCCATTTTAGGAATACCCTCTTTACAGGCTCAAGCAAGGTTGCAAACTGTGCTTCTGCTACAGGAACAACAACCGCAATATGCCAAGCTTGGGGATCAAATTGTATCTCTAATGGGACAACTTGTATGTCCACTTCAACCTGTTCTTCGTATACAACTCAAACTGCTTGTGCAAATCCAGGAACTGATGGAACATGTTTCTGGGTAGCTCCAACTGGAACAGCAACAACTGGAACTTGTAGACTTTAACTTTGTTCAGATGCTACTACGGGATTGACAACGCACACAGGATGTGTTGCTTTCTCAGCGTCCACCGCTTGCACAACCTCAGGAACTGCTTGCATTTCATAATCCACATGCTCTTCATACTCAGCGTAAGCTGGTTGTGTTCAAGGAACTGATGGAGTATGTTTTTGGGCAACAACTACAAGTGCTGCTACTAGTACCACTGCTGCTACATCCACATGGGTTTGCAGACTAAAATAATGCACAGATTCATCACTAACAACTAGTGCATCTTGCTCAAATGCAATCACAGGAGTCAAATGCGTCTCTAATGGAGTAAACTGCATACCTCAATCAACTTGCTCATCATACACTGCAAGAGAAGCTTGCTTAGGAGGAGGTTCTGATGGAATATGCGCTTTTACACCTGGAGCTAATACAACCACACCAAATTTAGGAACATGTGCTCTGTTCTCACAATGCTCAAATGCTAATCAGAATTAATCAACATGCAATTCAAGATCTGATGCTTGTTTCTATAATTCAACAACGCTAAATGGAACAACAACATCGACTTGTCAACCTCACACATGTGCAACAAAGGCTCTAGGGTCATCATGTCAATCAGTACCATCCTTTGATTTATCAACTCATCAGATCTGTGTTCTTACTGGATCAACATGTGCTGCAGGAAGCCCAGCTTCATTGACAGCAGCAACATGTTATTCAGGATCAGCAGGAACATATTCATGGAATGCAAATTCCTCATCATGTACGGTATGTGTTTCAACCACTACACCAAATCAAACCAACACCACAGTCAATAACACCATTAACACGTATGGATATCTAATCAGTCTATTATTATCAATAGCCGTATTGATATGAGATGATTAAAATATATATTATCGAGAAGAATTGTTATAAATACATATTTTTTTTAATTATTATATTAAATCACCCTTCCTTGGTTCATTCTTATTACTTTATGTTTTCATATTGTTAGTTTCGTAGTACTCTTCTGATCAAGAAATAAAGAATTGAATTAAGGAGAACAAATATCTATTTCTATTAGTTCTTAAGAAGCAGGATATTCTCATCAATATTTATCAACCTTTTTTATCCTCTCCAATATCAATGGTGAAAGGTAACTCTATACGATGATCTCATTACTATTTAAATATAAAAACTTGTTTCTTTTCTTGATTAAAACTATCTTTTTTTCTTAGATTTTTGAAAAAGTAGCTCCTTTGATCTCCATAATGGGAATATGGTGAAATCCTTTTATTTTTTTTGCAAATTAATGAGGTTATGGTCTAAGCCAATATTAAAAAAAATTGTAATAAATAACTCTTCAAAATATAATTCAATTTGCTCTAAGTCTTAGTGAAAAACAAGGAATCTCATCAATAAGCTAATAAGTGTGATCTTTTGATGCCAAGATAAGTATTAGTTGTTTGTACGATTATGACAAAGTTTTCTAGCAAACTATATACATTACTATCTGCTATAATTCCCCCATTCAGTTTTAAGAATGAAATATCTTTAGTTTAGTTAAGATAAGATATCCCATTTATATACTGTTTTCGATTATTTTATTCTTATTTTCTTACTTTATTTCCATAGTTAGAGAACGAATGTTATACCTTTGATATATCAAATATAATAAAATTTTCATTTTATGATCAATCAAATGGTATTTTTAGGCCTTTTATTAACTATTGCATCGACACAAACGACAGTTACTCCAAAAACACAGGCTTGTGCTTGCTCTAACTTACTAAGTCAATAAGACTGTATTGCTAAAAGTGGATGCTTATGGACTTTTATTACAATCACCACGAATACAACTTAAACTTCTACAACTTTAGGTATTGATAAGTAATTTTATAGGAACTTGTTCCAATTCTACTACTGCTGCAATAATAACTAACCCAACATATTGTTCAACTACAAATTTAACAACTTGTGTTAAGACAGTTGGATGTGCTCTGCTCAACAATACTTGCACAATTTTTGCAGGATGCTCAGTATACACTTAAACCACAAATGCTGCATGCTAAGCAATTTCATCATAATGCACAACCGATGGAATAAGATGCGTTATACCAACTGCCTGTTCAACATATACAACATAAGTTCTCTGTAACGGTATTTAAAATTCAAATAAGCATAGGAAATATCGCAACATCTGGGGCTAAATCTTGCATTTGGACAACCAGTGGAACTTCTGGCTCTTGTGCCGATAAATAATGCAGTGACGCTCCAGCGACATACACGACATTAACACAATGTAACAATTGGATAGCTGGATGCCTTACTACAGGAAAAGGTTGTGCTACAACATTAGGAGCATGTAGCTCTTACAGCTAAACTAATGGCTGCTCAAGTATGATAGGATCAGATGGTCCATGTACTACTAATACAGCAAGCTCAACAGGATGCAGACCTTTAGCCTGCACTGATGCAGCTGTGACTTTATCTTCTACTGCTTCTTGTGCAAATTTCTTAGTTGGATGTGTAACAACTGGGAAAGGCTGTGCTTCAGCCTTATCTTCTTGCAGCACATACATATAAACTCAAGGGTGTGTAGGTCTCATTGGATCAGATGGACCCTGCGCCTCAAATACAATAAATAACTCAAATGCATGTAGAGCCTTATCATGCGCAGATGCTCCTGCTACTTCAACAACAACTTCTGCATGTGCAAGTTTTCTCATAGGCTGTGTTACTAATGGCTAGGGATGCACAAATTCATTAGGACCATGTAACTCATTTACAGGGACAGCAACATAATGCTCTTTATATATTGGAACTGATGGGAATTGTAAAGGAAATTCAGCCTCCACTGGTTCATGTGCAGTTAGGACTTGTGCTGATGCCCCAACAACAAGTAATACAAATGCTGCATGTTCTACTTTTTAAAATGGATGTGTAACAACAGGAGTTGGGTGTACAGCTAATTTAGGATTATGCAATTCTTATTCTGGTACCAACACTACTTGCACTTAATACATCGGAAGTGATGGAAATTGCACAACACCCTCAAGTTAGACATCTGCAGCTAATTGCACTGCAAAAGTTTGCTCAGATGCTCCTAATACAACCACTACTAATGCAGCATGCTAAGCGTTCTCCTACTAATGTGTTACAAATGGAGCAGGATGTGTAGCTCAGACAACTTGTGAAGCCACTGGTATTGCAGTATCTTGCTAAGGCACTTCTAATTGCTCTTCCAATTAAATTTGTTTGAATAGATCTTAATGCTCAAGTTATTAAAACTAATCTTAATGCTAATTAAATCAATAATAATATTTATCGGCAGGGACGATTTATTTGAGAGCTTGCACATGGTCATCAGGGGCTTGTTCGAACTTATCCTGCACTAGTCTTTCAACCTCATTAACTACAGACACCGCCTGCTCAGCTGCACTTGCTGGATGCCTCACAAATGGAGGAGGATGTGTTGATATTTCTGCTCCATGCACTGACTATAAGGGAACTTAAACCTAATGTAATGCTTTCAAAGGGATTAATGGAACTTAGGCATGTGGTAATACAGCAGGAGCAACATCGACAACAAATTGTATTATTAAAACTTGCGCAAATGCAAATACAGGAGGAGCCATAACATCATAGTCAGATTGTTAAACCTGGTTATCTGGATGCTATTTTGATAAAAAAGACAACTGCACAAATTCATCTTGTGATAAATATTATGGTGTGTTAGCCACATGCACAGCAATAACTACAGCTGTAGATTCACTCAAAAAACCATAAATTTGTTATTAGACAGCTGCAGGAGCAACATCAACAACACCTTGTACAGTAAAATTTTGTTCTGATGCCCCCATTACAACAACAACTAACACTGATTGTAATAATTTTTTGGCAGGCTGCATCACAAACGGAGCTGGATGTATAATCCCATAATCATCATGCTCATCATTTTCAGGTACTTTGGCAATCTGCAGCACATTTAATCAAAATGGAGAAACTTGCTCAAAATCAACAGGATTTTGCAGATCCCTAACATGCACTAATAAAAGTCCTCCAACTGGTACAGCTAATAATAAACTTTGGTGTTAGCAATTCGTTGACTCTAGTGGAAATAATTGCTAATATGATACAGGACCTAGTTGCATAGCTGCAGCTACAGGTTCTTGTGCTAATTTCATACCAACAGCAGGAACAACGGATGGAGAAAAAGCTTTTAGTTGCTTTAAGCTCAACCTAGATGGAAGTGGAACTTGTGGTTTATCAACTGGAGGAGCAAATTGTGTTGCTGCAGTTTGCACTTAATTCACATTTCCTTCAACCCTTACCACATCAGATTAGAAATCAGCGTATTGTCAAGCTATAACCACTGATTCCAGTAATGTAACAAATTCATGTGGATTATTACTAAGTACATCTACATCCTGTTCAAGTAGAACTTGCTTTGATTATGGAATCGGGGCAACTGATGATACATCTTGTAATTCCTATCTGACTGGCTGTAAATATGCATTTTCTGGCTACTGTTATTCATAGTAAACAGCTTGCACTAGTTATGCTATTCCTACAGCAATCACATCAGATCTAGGGAAAGCTAAGTACTGTTCTGCTACATCTGCTACAGGTTCCAGTGGCACATGTACTTACTAAGCATCAACTTCTATCACAAATTGTGGTATTCCACTTGCAAATTGCACTAACATACTTATTGAGGAGTAAAATTAATTAACTACTGATGCAGATAAATTAGCATTTTGTAAAGCATAAAAAAATGCATCAGGCTCCATATGTTTATACTTAAGATAAAGAGTTAATATGTGTACAACTATAGGTGCCTGCACAAATTACGCACCAAACGGTGATACTAATGACGCAAAGTAGTTGCTCTGTTCCTAGCTTATAGATACCAATGGAAAACAATGTTTTTACACAGGTGGCTCAATTTGTGCAGTACCTACATCAAATTGCTTTAGTATAATTCCATATGGAGCAACTATAGCAATAAAATAAGCTGTTTGTAATGCTTACACAATTACGAATCGATGTGGTAATGCGTATAATTTAGATGCTGGCTCTTGTGCCAAAGCTAACTGTTCAGACGTTGATCCTGCTCTTGCCTCAGCCACAGTCTGCTTTAACTATTTATCAACATGTGTCTTTAATGGAACTCAATGTGTTGTTCAAGGTGATTGCTCAACTTATACAGTAACCAATGTCGCAACTTGTAATAATCTTACTGATGCCAGTGGCAATAAATGTGCATTTATTACTGGTAATGGAAATATTTGCTCAGCAAGAGCTTGCACAAACTCAATTCCTAATCCAAGTGCAGCTAACTGCTAGGCATATTTAGGTACATGTGTTTTTAATGGCTCAATATGTGTAGATTAATAAAGTGATTGTAATGGCTATTAACCACAAGGAACAAATGATGCTGCTAAAGCTGCTGTTTGCAATAGTCTTTCAAATACATCAAATGCTAAATGCACTTTCATTTCTGGATCTTCAAATTGTATAAACACAGCAGCCTCTTGTAATTATAATCTTCCTATAACCTCCTAAATCGCATCTATTGCATAACCAGCCTGTGGGTAGGCATAGGATCCAGATGGAGCAAGTTGTGCTTGGAATCCCTTTATACCAGCAAAATGCGTTTTGAAGACATGTGCTTTGGCTATTTTTGCTAGCTCTGACAGTGATTGTAATTCTTGGCTATCAGGTTGCGAACTAAATTCATCATCTCCTTGTAGTGTACTGGAATGTTAAAAAGCACCAGTTACAGCCACAACTAATGCAGCGTGTGCAACTTTCAGAAAAGGATGTCTAACTAATGGGGCTGGATGTATTGAGACTACAGTTGCTTGTTCAGGTTATAAAGGAAATTAGACAGCATGTAATGCTTTTGAAGGAAATAGTAAACCATGTACAAACGCTTCAACTGCTGCAGCTACTGATCCATGCTTAGACAGAACCTGTCCTTTGAATACTACAGCTAAAAGTGATTCTGAATGTAAAACTTGGTTATAGACCTGCGTTTGGAAAGGAACTTCAGGATGCGTGGACCCCTAACCATGTGCTTCATTTACAGGAACAGTAGATTCTTGTCCCACCTTTACCGCAAATAATGGACCTTGTTATGGAACAGGAACAGTTGCTGCTCCAGCTCCGTGCGCAGCCAATATTTGCACATCTGCTCCATCAAAATTCAACACTGATGATTAATGTAAGAGTTGGGGGTCAACATGTATGACAAATGGATTTGGATGCATCGTAGCCTCTAGTGCTACCTGCTCAAGTATACTTTCATCTATAGCTTGTCTTCTCTATAAATCAACTCCTGGATTATTTTGTGATTTAGCCAATTAATGTAAGTCAAAGCCATCTACTTGCAGCGGATTTACAACTGCATCAGATTGTAACAATATACCAGTATTTGGGTCATCTACAGTAACATGTGCTTGGAATGCTATCACAACAACATGTGGTTCAATAACTTGTGCCTTGCTACCTGTTACATTAACCACAGATGATGCTTGCAGGGCAGTTATTTCTACTTGTACAACAAATGGTTCAGGGTGTATCACAAGGGGAGCATGTTCGACTTATCCTAAATCAGCTTGTGGTCCAGCTGCAACAACAGATTTAGCAAAAGTATGCATTTGGTCAAATTCAGCTTGTAGATAAATTTAATGCACTGATAACATAACTGCTACTTCAGATGCAGCTTGTAACACATATTTAGCAGGTTGCAGAACAACAGGAGCTGGATGTTCAACTTCATTAACATGCTCAACATTTACCAGTGCTGCATTTTGCTTAATTGATAGCAATGGAAACCCTTGTTTATGGTATAAATCATCGAATAATGATACTGGATCATGCATAAATTATAAATAGTGTAGTGATATAAATCAATCATCCCATGCTGCCTGTTAGGCTGCTTCACCTCTTTGCACAACAAATGGCATAACTTGTGTAGCTATCACTGGATGCTCTTAGACAGCGCTTTAAGTTAGCTGCATAATAGGAACTGATGGAATCTGTGGATGGCTACCACCTTCCGGAACAACTGCTGGTTCTTGCTCCTTATTCAGTAATTGCTCAGCAGCCTTAGGAACAACAACTGTTTAATGTTAAGCTTGGGGAGCAAATTGCATATCAAATGGCACGAATTGTATATCAAAATCCACTTGTTCTTCATATTCAACTCAAGTAGCTTGCAGTAGTTCAGGATCTGATGGAATATGCTTCTGGGTTGCTTCGACTAATACAACATCAGGAACTTGCAGACTTCAACTTTGTTCTGATGCAACTACAAACATCACAACACACACGGGTTGTGTAGCATTTACAGCATCAACAGCTTGTACCACTTCAGGAACAGCCTGCATAGCTTAAGCTACTTGTTAAACTTACTAAAGTCAAGCTGGTTGTGTTTAAGGAACTGATGGAGTATGCTTTTATGCAACGACCACAAATTCTACAAATAATACAACTCCTGCCACTACATCAGCATGTAGACTCAAATAATGCTCAGATTAAATATTAACAACAAGTGCTTCTTGTGCCACCGCAATATCTGGATTAAAATGTGTTTCTAATGGAGTGACTTGCATAACCTAATAAAATTGTTCATCATACACTGTTAGAGAAGCATGCTTAGGAGGTGGCTCTGATGGAATTTGTGCATTTACCCCTGGAACGAATTAAACAACTCCAAACGTTGGAACTTGCGCATAATTTTCATAATGCTCAGTAGCTAACTAAGATCAAATTGCATGTAACACTAGATCAGATGCTTGTTACTTCAATCAAACAACTATAAACGGATCAACTACAACATCCTGTCTATAACATACTTGCGCTACAAAGGCTTAAGCATCATCATGCTCACCCATCCCTTCATGGGATTTATCTACTTATCAGATATGTGTTTTGACTGGAACTATCTGTGCTGCTGGTAATCCAACTTCCCTTACAGCCTAAACGTGTTATGCCAACTCAGTTGGAACATACTCGTGGAGTGTGAATTCTTCATAATGCACAGTTTGTGTTAGCACAACAGCGAACATAACTAATAACACAGCCACCAATACAAATAGCACATATGGATATTTAATCAGCCTAATTCTTTCAATATCCTTCTTGATTTGATTAGATTGATTAGAATAAAACATATTAATATGAATTAAATATCACAATTGATTATTTAGAAATGGTTTAAAAATAATCTTGAATTATTCTTGTGCAGAAATTACATGAATTTAGTCTAAAAAGTGCTCCTAAAGAGTAATTTTACTAATTTATAATGAATTTGAGGTTTTCTTATTTTTGAGATGGTTTTTGGATTAAAAGAATTGCTAAATTTAAATATATCTAAGATCTATCAATTTATATAATTTTTAATATATTGTTCAATAATACTTTTTATTTTAGAATTAATTATTTCCTTTCCATTAGTTGTCATCTCTATAGTTTTAGTAATATTTATCATTAGGTTTCTAAAAATAGAAATCTTTTTCTAGTTCTTCAGATTATTTAATAATAGTGGATTTTTGAATTTCAGATAGGTCAATTTAAAATTACTATCTTTTTCTTCTTTTAATTATTTGTTCATCTAATTCATATTCTCTATCAATAAGCTTATTAGCATTTTAATAGTTCTAATTTCTTGCCTCCCAATCATTAATCTGTTTATATAACGTCTAAATATTCTTGAATAGAAGCTGAGATTATTTTTCATTTAGCTGCATTCCTTAGTTGCTAGATATCTGTTACTGATACTAGTTTTATGACCTATTTTACATTTCCTCAGGAGTACATAGAAATAATTGATCTTGATAATCTTTTAATTTTGTCAAAGTTTCTAATGCAGACCTAAATTTTAATGAATCATCCGAGTATTTGAATAAAAACTGAAATAGTTTTCTTAAAATAAAAATAATAAAATACATTCTCATTTATTCTATTAAATCAAAACAATCTAGAAAGAATTGCTCAAATATCACTTTAGAAAATGTTCGTTCCTCACTATAATAAGACTAAATTATTAGTGCAAGCGAGGGGGACTATATTCTTGACTTATGTATGTCTTCTAAAGACATCTTGCATTTTTCTAATATATTTTCTAATTATTCTTATGGAATAAATGCTTTTTTAATCTATTCATAATGTAAGACTTCCTAATCATCTTTTTCTATATTGTAAGTAAGCTTGTAAGAATTATATTTCCAATTCTTAGAAGAATTAAATATTTCATAAATTTTATTTCTATCCTGATGATTTAGTCTTGAATCATCTAAACAATCCAAAATTTTGTCTTTCAAGTTTGAGTATTTGATATTTTGATTAATAACATATATTAGCTACATCTAGTCAAATTTATCTTAATTGAATAAGAACTTAATGAATCTCAGAAAATCTTTCCTTAGGTATTCTTCATTAATTTATAAAATGATTTCATCTTTTTGAACAAAAGCGCTTTGAAGTATTTGATATTATTCTTAGTTTAAGTAAACCTTCTAACTTTAAGCACCATACTTAATTCTATCTTTTTCAATTAGAGGAATAGTTAGGATAGCCACTATACCGGCTAATTATACATCTCTCTTAAAATTATTTTTATCAAAGTAATCTTCGTATGAGTCTGTAAAATATTTTATGGCGTCTACGCAAATTTTTTATCTTATTTTATTAATGAATACATTGTAATAAAAAATGTGGGAAATTTCTTTTTCTATTAGGTTTAATTAAAATTTTTGGTTCAATGTAACAAAAATTAAAATAAAATTATAATTTTATTAATTTTTTATTGAGTTTATTTGAAATGCTTACTTTATATATTTTATTTTCTTGCTTATATTATCAGTTCCAATTGCTTTCATTAAATATTGTATACTGATTGCATCAATCACTTTAAGTAGCTTTACATGGTAATTTTCCTCAAGGAAATCATCGCTTATGTCTAAATAGAAATGAGGTTTAGATAGCTAGATTTCAAATTATTTTCTTAAGCATCCTTCAAGAACCTTGTAATTTTCCTCCTCAGCAATCTATTCAAATAATTTTGAATTGTGAAATATATACTCCTTTCTCTGTATTTTGGTTTGGATAAATAAAAATAATTTCACAATAATCGGGCACCGTTTTAAATACTTATCTTAATCCCAGTAATTTTAAAAATAATTGTTAAACAATATCTCGACTCTTTTTTTATTTTACCTTTAAATGATTTTTAGAATATGAGTTGTGGAAATCAAATAGTAATCTTAATCGCATTAAAATTTTTGGAAATCTTTAAGTTTATCAGACTATTTTATTAAATCGGAATCTTTTGATACCCACAAATATTGACAACTAAATATCTCAAATATCCGAAATCCAGAATATACAGGAATAAGTATTTTATGATATATGCAGAGATCTTTAAAGATTTACATTTGTATATGTATTTATCCATTTTTCTTAAATATACTGCATAGAAACCACATAAACTTAATGATTTTAAAAAACTCAGATAACATAATATGGGCAAATATGATTGGTACATTCATTTTCATTTCTTCTTCCATATCTTCAATTTGGAATATTATGTTTAAAGCTTCATTAGAGTACTATCTTATATTCTTTTTGTTCGATTATTGGAAAAACACTTTCAATTTATTAATCAAATGTTCAAGTTTAGCATAATATTCTAATTAGGACTTATTAAGCTTTTTTAATTATAATTAAAATAATTTTTTTTAATCTAATCCAATTCTTTAAATTGCTCTCTCTTAATCAACTCTTTACATTAAATCCCTGACAGTTTTATTCAAATAACCTATATTAAAAAATTATCGCAATTTCAATTAGAGTTCACTCAGAGAGTAAATTTCATACTGATGCATATTAGCATACAAAAGGGCTTATGATTTAAATCCAAAAGAGCATAATATACCCATAAAGTTATTATAGAGATTTTCATCAAATCTATAATGATAGAGGTACATTTCTAAACGATTAGAGTTGTGAACTTTGACTTATTTCTAGTTGTTGATGAACCCACTGTATTAGAATACTTTTTACAAAATTTATTAATCTTACTAAGTTTCATTGTTTTTAAATGCATATTCAATTAAATAGTCTTTAAAATCAAACAATTCATATTACTCTAGAACATCTATGATAAAAGATATCTTAAATTCATTTATTTCTTAATTTTTTAACTCATTCAGTAGTTTATCAACATCGAAGTTTATAAATGATCTTTAAAGCCTTTGGATGATATTCTTAGCAGACAATTTTAAAATCACATAAGCTTTTTCTAGTAATTGAGTCTCAGTTGCTGGATAAAAATACCCTTAATCAAACAATTGCTTTTCCTCTTCAAATTTATAATTGTACTTTGAAAGTTAATTGAAAGCATCCAAATATAAATTGCTTCGTATTTAATTACCCTTATATGAACTCCAAATTTAGCCAAGTATTAGGGGAACCAACCTTTCCAAATAATCATCATATGTTTGATCGCTAAAGAATCTCCTAAACTTTTGCACTATTAAAATCATGACGTTGTATTCTTTTAATTTTTCTAAGCAATCAAGGGCTTTCTCAAAATAGTTTTCTTTCAGCAATAAAATACTAAGATGATAATTTTTCTTCAGTTTATGAGCACAATCAGCTGCCTCCAAAAACAAGCCTTTCTACAAAAACAAATCCATAGATGTATCATATTCCTCACATGAAAAATAACATTAAGCAGCTTGAAAAATCTAATTATGACTTTTGAATATCTACCCAGCTTTTTTAAACAAATCATTCGACTTAATTTTATAAACTTTAGTTTATTCTTTTGCCTATCTAGTTTCTTTTTCATTTAACTAGCCTTAGGTAATCTAGGTATCGAGAGATTTAATTTCATTTTTTAGTTTTTATGCATCCTAGGCAAAAATATAAGCCTAACAATTCAATTGCCATTTTCCATCCCCTGCAAATTTGAAGCATTTATAGGCTTCTTGATAATATTTATTTTAAAACATTCTGAAGCCCTACTCCATCCATCCGTCTCTACTATTTTTCTGGTTTTAAATAAGTTCTTTGCATGCCATCTTATCAATGTCTTAAACGATGAAATTCTACAGATATTTAATAACTCCTAGATTCTACCAGATAGTTTAAATGGGTTATCTTCTACTACTTTCCAAATCAAAGATGAGAATTCTTTATCTGGCTCTAGTTACTGCAACATAAAGTTATTTAAGTTCTAAACATAATGAGGAGTACTAAAATTAGTCAAATTCAATATTATTTGTTAATTTCAGCTTCTTTACTTGCACTTGCACTTTCTGATTTTATGCTTTACTTTTTTAGTCCTTTACTTAATCTAAAGATAAAATTATATTATTACTTGTAATTTTTGCTTCATGAACATCTGCATCTTCAAAAGTCGAATCAATAGTTAACTTACCCAATAATTGCCATTGCTCTAACGAAATAGTTTAATCACAAAAAAAGTTCCATATAATGACATCGTTGAACTCTAATCCCTTACATTAGCTTATAGTTAGACATATGAAGTTTTAACTTAATTCTTTAGGTAAGTTAGCTTTTGATTCTTAATCTTTTACTATAACAACTTTATCATAGCCTAGATTCTAATCTACTTCATCTTGAACTAACTTCATCCCTAATAGATTCAAATATTTAAATAGATCTTCCTTATTGTTAGATTAAACTATAAAGGGTATTGGACCCTGAAGATCAGAAATCTCTCTTTTTAACTTGTCAATAGTTTTTGGAAAGAATATCTCCATGATATTAACTAGGGAATTTGCTAATTGTAATATATTATTATGAGATCTGAAGTTAACAGTTAATTGATGACATTAAAATTCTTGATTATTTGTTGAATCTGTATCATCACTTGGCAATAGCAATGACCTAAGATCTTAAAATCTAAATCCGACTCCTTTGGATATATTTTATGCTGTATCACCAGAGCAATATATGCTTTGTTCAGTTAATTTCTTTAACAACTTAATTGTGGAATGAGGTAAATCTTAAATTTCATCAATTAATGTGTAATGGATAGGGTTACAGAAGTATTCATTTTTGTCTATTGAATTAATTAAATAATTAACTAGATCCATCTAATCGTAATAGTTTTTATATTCTTTCCACCTCTCATATTATTAAAATATGTAATATATCTCTTCTAACTTATCATTACTGATTACTCCTTATAGATTTTTCATATACAATTCTTTAGGTAGATAATTACCTGGATATTAATGGGAGTACTATGAGCCTTTAATATATGAATAGATTTATGTCCACACCAAACATTAAACAGCATCATCTTCTCTCTTTTGTTTGAGATTAGTCTTTACTTCTGGCCAAAACTAATTTTTAAATATATCATAATTGACTTCAACCACTCTAATATTTCTAAATTTAGCATTTTATTATTCATTATTATCTTTTTATTGAATTTTATCCTCTGTATTTGATAATTATTAATCCAAAAAACCAAATTAAAATTCTTTGATTGCATTTTACTCAAGAATATCTAAATCCTTATTTTACTATTATTTTATCTCTTATTTGATGTTATTTCTTCCATTTTCATCATCCCATCCAGCCTAATCGCCTCCAATATTATCCACATCAAGAAATCGATCCTATTAGAAATAGGGATACTCCAAACAATTATCAATAGAGAATAATAATTTCTTAATGCTCAAGAAAAGTGGGAAATCACTATCCTCATAATCTGTAAATCTATTGACTTCTTTCTCTATTTCATAGCCATCCTATCTCATCTCTTAAGCTAATTCATCTAAAATCATATTTGATAACTTGTTTTATTCTATCTCCTCATCTTCTTAATCATATTCTGACTATGTATCAGTGGCCATCGATTAATTTAAACTTTAATTAGATTCTAATGATGCTTATTGTAATTCTTTTAACATTCTTTAATAGATTTTCTTAACTTCATCTACCAGCATTTAATTTTAAGTAGTAAACAAACAATGCAATCCAATTTACTTATTATCAATTTGTGAGTGGTGAAATAATTTGTTACTCTTCTAATTATGTAATTGAACCTTATACTTTAATAAAATATGAATAGAAAATAATCTTAAGATTGCACATGTTGTCTTGCCAGTCCCTGATCTTCCAATTACCATTAAATTTCCCGGACTAGATATAACTTATTTCTCCTATTCTGTTGCCTTAATTTTGAAGTCTGCAGATATTTGTAAGAAATCTATAATATTAACAGCCTACTTGAAATCTGCATATCTTTGCATCATAGCAGAATTAGATAATTATATTTATTTGTAAGTCTCAATAGCCTCATGAGTCTCTAACCATCTTTCTGTGACATAAAGTCCGTCTTCCTACAATATGAAATTGTCCATATTTCCTCCAAAATTAGGCAATTAACAAGGTACCCATCTATAAATTTTATTTTTCTTAACATTGAATTAAAGATCTCCCCAACATTCCTCTTTGAAATCATATAAAAAGGCCTCTTAAGGTCCAACTTACTAATTATTTTACAAAAATTCTAAAATATGATAAATTTGTACATTATTCCTGATATATGAATGGGAGTTCTTGTCGATGAGGATTAGTGGATATTTATTGAATGTAATGCTTTAGACTTTATTAAAGCAGATGAGTATAATCTAACTATTTAATATCGATAAAAGTTATCTAATGCCTCACTTCGAATCCTTTTAACTTATAATTTTTTAAAATAAAATTACTTATTTGTATCCCTCTATAATAGGATATTTGCACAATCCCACTTCATATAATATGCTAACCTTTATGTGGTTGGATTTGAATATGAAGTAATTTGTAAGCAATTTTGGGTTTTGTTGGTCTATCAGAATAGTTTCAAAAGTATCGAACTTTTTATCAAAATATCCCTCTAGTATTAGGTAGACAAATATGAGAATATCCATGTACTAATTCATCTTTAGAACCTGCTTCAAAAAATTCTCTATTTTAAATTAAATTATTTTTTTACCATGAAACTCATAGGACCATAGACAATCTTCCAGTAGTTAGTCTAATCTTATCAAAGAATCTATATGGGATTTGGATTATAACTCAGATAATTTTTCATTAATCATCTAAAGTACTTGATCCTCTTAGCTTTTGTCTACATGCTTTTTCTCCATCAATGATTAGAGTTTATCAATCAAAATTTGCTTCTACAGCATGTAAATTGGCCCATATTATAAATCTCTGATTCTTTCTTATTCTATCAATTTTGCACTTTTTTTCATCCTAATATTTATTAATATATTATAAAATTATTATAATATAAATTGATTTTTAAATGTCAGATTTTAATTAATATTATAGTATATTATATTTTAATTTGTAGTAAATCATTATATATATATATTCAATAATGATAACAATGTAAATTTGATATTTTTTAGTATTATGAATTCTAAAAGTTCATATATAGCAATTAAATTGCATATTTTTTATCATTCATATTAATACGTAAGAATTACAAATAATTTATATTATGTTTATTAAATTAAGACCTCAATATTTATTTTCTGCAAGATTGCCTTCCTATGTTGATGTAGACCCATTCACTTTGTAAATAATATATTAATATGAAGATCTTCAAAAAATCCCCATTAAGCATAAAACTTTTGTAATGGAAGCTGGTTGAAGTCAAACAAAACTCAATAAATCATTGACCCTTTAAATGGAGATCCTTTCATTATTGTCCCAGATACTGAAATATCTGAGGTTGATAATTTATTCCTTGGAAATAATCTCAAAAATGTTCCAATCAGCGGACTCCATAATCCATTAAAAAATCCTGAGAGATATTAACTTTATGGAGATGTTATCTTTCGAATTGCTGAGGAGATGAGAAAGAAACACGTTTAAGATTATTTCGTGAAACTCATTTAGAGAGTTGTTCCAAAGCATCAATTGCAAGCAGAGGGAGAATATGTTGTTACAAGAAGGTTTTTCGAGAATTTTGGAGGTGATTAACCAAGATTCTTGTGTAGATCATTTAATGTGGCAGGAGATAGGACAGGTTAATAATCATCAGGATATAGATTTCCTTATGGTAAGGTTGCTTTGATAACTCCTTTCAATTTCCCTCTCGAGATTCCTTGTTTACAGCTCTTTGGTGCATTGATGGTTGGAAATTAGGTTTTCTTCAAAGGAGACTCAAGAGTAAATGTTGTAATGGAATAATTCTTAAAACTTGCTCATAATTGCGGTTTACCCAAAAATGATGTCGATATGGTGTTTGCAGGAGCCTAAACAACAGAGCATGTATTAAAGAATGGCCATTTTAGGAATACACTCTTTACAGGCTCGAGCAAGGTTGGAAATCATTTAACTAACGTTTTGAATGGTAAGATTAGACTTGAGGATGCAGGTTTTGATTGGAAGATATTGGGTCCAGATGTTCCTAAAGATGAAGTAGCCTAAGATTATGTTGCATGGTAGAGTGATTAAGATGCTTATGCTGCATCTGGATAGAAATGCAGTGCTTAAAGCATTCTATTTGCCCACGAAGATTGGGTTAAAGTAGGTTTCTTTGATAGAATAGCTAAATACGCCTCTAAAAGAAATTTACAAGATTTATCTGTAGGTCCAACAATCACATTAACTAATGAGAGAATTAAGAAACATATTTATGATCTTATTAAAATAGGAGGCAAGGTACTATTTGGAGGAAAGGAACTTCAAAATCACAGCATTCCTAATGTTTATGGTTCATTTGAGCCAACAGCAGTATATGTCCCCATCAAAAATATTCTTCAAAACTAATAAAATTTCGATTTAGTGACATAAGAATTGTTTGGACCCTTCCAAATTGTGACATCATATACAAATATAGATGATGTGTTGGAAATAATAAACAAACTTGAAAATCATCTGACTGCAGGAATAGTTAGTAATGATTTATAGTTTTTGAGATATGTTAAAGGAAATACAACAAATGGAGTTACTTATAGGTAGATAATATAATTAATAACAATAGTGGAATAAGAGCAAGAACAACTGGAGCACCATAAAACCACTGGTTCGGTCCATCTGGAGATCCAAGAGGAGCAGGAATCGGAACACCAGAAGCCATTTTATCAGTTTGGACAACACATAGAGAAATAATTCATGATACGGATTATCCAACGAAATTTAATTCACAATAATCATGAATATTCCTTTTTAGCAATATCAAGTAATCTTTAAACATCAATCCATCTGGGTTAAAGAATGATAAATACCTCTAATCTTAAGTTCTGCAATTAAGTAACACCAAAATAAAACTGTAATCATCTTCTTCGAAATACTCGACCACACATGGGCCTGCCTTATTGGTGTTTCCAGTCTTAATTCCCTTGAATCCATGATATAGCATCTTGTTTGTATTTTCCCATATCAATTCCCTTGAACCACCTGTATTGTCTTCAACAGAACAAAAATAAAGTTTTGTTCTAACAATCTTTTACACAGTAAAATGTTTCATGATATGATACGACATCAATCCAACATCATAGGCAGTAGAATTACTTTCATCATTTTGAAGGCCTATGAGTTAAAAATAAATTTACCATGAACATTAGCAAACCTAGTCTATCTTAAATTTATGATCTCACCCCACTTGTTCATTTCATTGAGGAATAAATTGTTTGCTCTAGAGTATTACTAGAAATTATGCGCTAAAGTCATCGCTGCATCATTTCCTGATGGTAACATTAGTCCATATAATAAATCCCTGATTGTGATTATATCGCCAGTCTATAACTCAGCTGAGGTTCCACCCACTTTTTAAGCCAAACTACATAATTGTATTTGTTACCTGTTCAGGCACTATGAACTTTGTGTCCAAATCTAAATCCAATTCCGTGCATAACTATAATGCTGTCCAACAAGTCATGATTTTAGTAATACTTGCAATCTATCTTTAGCTATACTGATTAAATCCCTATAAGAGATCTCCAGTCTTTCCATCAAATATAGCCCAAGCTTTCGCAGATATATGCATGTTCGGAAATATGCCATACTCTAATCTGTCGATTTTTTATATCTCATGTTATCTCTCTGGTTTCTTATCAAAGCATTCTAGTTAGGTTTTTCTTCTCGAAACTGATAGAAATGACTCATTCTTCCTGCCAGCAAATCCTGCAGTTTAGGGTTTTTTAATTTTTTCTAGCTTTACTTTAATAGGCTCCTCATTTTTCGAGACATTTAATGCAGTGTAAGGTTTCATCGTCGAATTAGGTTCATACATCTTGAACCTACTAGATTACTGCGTTAGCCTTGGAGTGGTGATGGATTCCTATCTTTATCTGGGGGGCTGCAATCTCTGAAACAACTTTTATGCAGGGAATCCTGGAGATTTCCTAAGTTGATCAAATGAAATGTGTTATTGTTTTGAGAGAAATTGATGTTTCCATGAAAGTGGATTGGGAGTGTATTTGAGACAGAGTATTTTTGCTTTCTGTTCAATTTAATCCATAATTATATAGAAAAAAATTAAAATGTCATACTGTGTACCGGACAAGGCATTGTGTTTTTTATTTTAGGGTTTGAGTATCATCCCTATAGTGCACGCTGGACTAGGATATTTATAGCACAAGTATTAGAAAAGTAAAATACAATCATTATATGAGAATATAAAACGAAGAGAAAGCAATTTAAATAGGATTAGAAAGAACTTCTCATAAATTGGCTTACGATTACATTTAAAATGTGCATAGTTTCCATATTAATTACTTCCTCATTTTTGTAGATAATCCTCCATCTAGTCCATCACAAATTGTAAAGAATATTTAATGTAGATATAAGGTGATTGACATTATTGAGGTCATTCTAATATTTTAATACTTAATGCAATTAATAATGATTTACTATGATGCTACTCACTATGGTTATTAGACATAAATGACAAAATTAAATCTAGTGGTAAAAAATTATAATAATATTCCTAGATTTCACTTATATGCTACTCAACATATATTGGTTTGATATACAATTTATAATTCAACTACGATGGATCAATTATTGAGAAAACAGACCTATGCTGGATCCTATTGATGATAAGAGGTGGCATAAAAATATTACTATGTTTAGGAGTATTGATGGGAGGATAGGACTTCACACTTATAACTACCATTCTTTTGGAGTATGAATATAAGGAGTTTGGATCAATAGCAAATTCAGACCCCTACAGTACAGACAAGGTTATTGAGGATCATAAGATAAGCATCTTCACATTCACAGGCGAATAGAAGTAGGATTTATCTTAGAGTTTATTAATTAAGGAGGAGGACAAAATTACTAATGTAAGTGTAAAGGAATATAAAGAAAGTTAAAAGTATGAAAAGAAAACTATAATATATCTTGTTGAATACAGATACTGTAAACAAGATAGATAGGTTTATAGATCATTTAGAGAATTCATCAGTTTTCATAGTGATCTAACCTAGGAGTATTAAAATGATTTCTTGCCTGAATTTCCAGAGAGAAAAGAATAGGGTCAATTAAATCATCATGATGTTGAGGAAAGGAGGAATTTATTACATACTTTTATGGCAGAAATAGCAAGAAGATTTAATCAGAATTCTCAATTAAGAAAATTCTTAAATATTAAAAATGATCAACCTCAATATTTACCCATCTATCCACCACTAGTTCCAGTCGTTAAGAAGGTGAAAGTTAAGATATCTTCCTCCTCACGATACAATCCTAGCAAGACGACAAGTTTGATTCCTGAAACAATATTTGAGGATGGATTGAATGAAGATGATTCCATCGATGATATGAGAAGAAGGCCTAAATCTTAGGAATAGCAAATATTTATTAGGGCAGACTAATTCGTATTCAAGAGCAAATACACTTTAGATTATGAGCCACCACAATTTGGATAGTAGGATGATGACCAAGATTATCAGCCTGATTAGAGATAGGAGGAGGAGAAGACGCCTGGATAATCTTGTGAAAAGATACTAGATTGATTTATAACTGAATAATTTGAATCTTAAAAATTATTTATTTTATTAATTATTAATTCAAAAAAAAATGTCAAGATAACAGAAACCAGCACCCGTTCAATAAAAGCCCACATTCACTTAAGGGAAGAAACAATAAAAGGCCCAAGATAGGTTTCATATATTAATATTTCTAAAGACCAGGATTGACAGACGATGAAATCGATGAGATAAAGGAAGCTTTTAACTTGTTCGATACTGAAGGCACAGGTAGAGTGGACCCAAGAGAGTTGAAAGCTGCCATGTAATCCTTAGGATTCGATTAGAAGAATCCAACTATCTTCAACATGATAGCTGAACTTGAGAATGAAGGGTAACTTTTTATTATCTATTCCAGTCCTGACATAGACTTCGATCAATTTTTGGATGCCATTACATCTAAACTCGGTAATAGAGAGTCGAAGGATGGAATTAATAAGATATTCGACTTATTTGATGACGATGGAACATCATCAATAAATTTGAATAATCTCAAAAGAGTATCTAATTTTATTTAATCTTTAAGGTAGCCAAAGAGTTAGGAGAAACAATGACAGCAGAAGAATTATCTGAAATGTTGGAAAGAGCTTCTAGTAATGGTAAGGAAATTACAAGAGAAGACTTCTACAATATCATGGTTAAAAAGACCTTTTGATATTTTAAAATTCAAATATATATAAACAAAAAAATAATTTTATAATTCTGGTTTGTAATGATAGCAAAATATAATTAGTTACTATTTTCTAAACCATTACTAACAAAATCTGTAACAGGAGGTATTTATTGTTCTAATTAAAAAGGATTCATCACATGTATGGCTGATTTTATAGTTTAAAACATGGATATATATTTTGATAAAAAGGAAAATAAACCCATTCGTGAATTAAACTTTAGACGATTGGGTATAGCTTGGATGGTGGGGAATGTATTTATGATGCCATTATTTCATTATTAATTTACTTATATTATGCCTTGGATAGTTAAAAGGTAATTTTTAATATAATTATTTAAATTAAAAAAGATTGCCATTTAATACGGAGACACCTCTAAGATATGCTATGGGATGTGTGCTTGTAGATCAATCAGTTTGGGCATTATTTATTACTTCCTACTATTTGATGGTGATAAATTATTTGGAGAACGGGACTCTAAAATCTGGTATTGATTCAATAAAAGATAAATATTTTGATATAATATTGGCAAATTATAAAATATGGCCTGCTACATAGTTTATAAATTTCTTACTAGTACCACCCTAGTTATAGGTCCTATTTGTGAATGTAGTTGGGCTTTTTTGGAATATATATTTGAGTTATAAATAACATTAATGAAATTCGAAACTCAACCGGTGATTTAGAATAGGGTGGGCAAGAAGTCTGAATCTCTCACCTCTTCAGGTCGTGGATAGGAGAAGAGTCCAATTTAAATCATCCGACAAATTCGTTAAAAAAAGATTTTATTTGTGAGGGAACATATCCAATCACAATAAAACTTTCTCATTTAGATGGAAGATAGTTAAGAAGTCATATACCTGAAACATGATTGCCAAGACGCAGTCATGATAGAGTTAACTAAAATAGCCCTAGCCGACGATACAAGTGAATTCCAAACCATCGAGTATCATTATCGCGCTGCATAGTTGTTAGAGTATTTTACATAAAATCAGTAATTTAATATGATGATTTTTATAGAGTATAGATATAATATACGACAGTACTATTTTCCAAGATAAACTACGCAATAGCACTCAAAAAATATAATCTTACAGAAGAAGTCATCAATTTATTGATAGAATGCGACTAAATTTTGAAAATTAAAGGCAAGACACTTAAAAAGCCTCCCTTACAGGAACTACAATTAGCAAAAATAATACAAAACAAGCTGCTGAGACTTAGAATCATATTCTAATGTACATTACTATTTAGTGAATCACGAAGGTAAAATTAATATTTATTTTTTCTCAGGAATAAACAAGCCCTAGATTTAGCTAAAGGAGCCCTGAAACAATTAAGGGTCATATTTACGCACACCATTAAATTATGTCAAATGATGAATATAACTACCGTTATAAATAAAAAATAGAGAGCAAATAGTGAAATGTCTACTCCAATAATTACGTAGGCTCAGCCTAAACTACTCTACCCATAAATAGTAGAAACAATTTTCAAGGAGGTCCTATTGATCATTAAATGTGTCATGCCACCTACTGTGGAATAAGATTTAACCCTATAAAGAAGTTTACAATCCAGATCCCAATCGATGGATAAGTACAGTGAATAAATATTTTACAACAATAACTAGATCAATAAATTGTATCCAACAATCGAGGACAATCATCCAATTTTATAATTACAAATATTGGGATTAATGCAATTAAGTTAGGTTGAACTCGAAGAGTTATATCCAATCAGTTAGTGTGAAATGGTCATTGCAGAGGAAGTCATTTTGGAATTAGTAATGCTCGCTGGTTTGAGTTTTTATAGCATATCCACAGAAATGCGTTTCATCAATTAATCACAGTAAATTGATAACAAATAAAATCTTGAGATATGGCTATGTAAGAGTTTGGAAGTATTCTACACCTATGTGCCACACTCCTCCCTAATATTCAATCAAATCTACCAGGTGTACAAGAAGCTATATGGTGTAGACAAACAAATGATAGTAATATTTTATTTATCGAGCCTGAAGACCAAGAAATTACACATAGCACAAAACTCCTGAGACCCCATCCCTTCAACAATAAGGCAACCTTAGCGAACAAGCTTGTTATAGTTATTAAAATACCATGTAAAGATAGATTTAATATACAAGAAACCTAAATGCCATCGATTTCAAAACACTCATAAACTTAATAGAAGACAAATCCATCATCTAATAAAAATAGCATGAAAAAGTATCTACTTCCATCCTATGTTTAAAGGCATCTATTGACCTAAGTTGATTCAGAAGATTAGGAAGATACTACCAGATCACCTACTAAATTATTTTTAAAAACACAGAAACCACTCTAATAATCTTCAGACATCAGATAGCGTGTTGAATCACTGATGTCATAAATACTTACTTCCTAGGCTTAACTTTAACAATAGAAATAAACTATCCTTAAGGGAACTAACTTGAAATAGAAATACCACATATATATGCAGAAGAGTTCCGTCCCTCAAATTGAACAACTTAGAGAATCAGCACCTGTTACTTCTAAAGACTCCTCGAAACCCATATTAACTAGATCATTGTCTAATTCGCGTAAGGCAAGTCAATCAAATATTGGATTAAACATAATATAAACTTTATAAGCAACTCGAACTAGTTAATTAAAATACAGATACAGATAGTAGATGAACACACTACCAGTAGATAAAAACGAAGAAAAATAATAAGTATTTTAGATATAATACTTAGTCCCTGTTTGTTAAGAAACCACCAGAAACAATCAAGAAGTAAAAGATGGCATTTTAAATGATTTTAAATTAAAGGGGAATTAGTTTGGCTAATTGACTATTTTAATATTTAATAATATATTGATCAAAAATGTCGACTGAATAAGAAATTAAAGAATTCCTTAAAAAAAAGGATTATTACGACATTTTAGGTGTAACTAAGCAATGTACTGAGGAAGAATTGAAGAAAGCTTACAGAAAGCTAGCATTAAAGTACCATCCTGACAAAAATAAATTACAAGGAGCTTAAGATGCATTCAAGAAAATAGCATAAGTATGAGATATATATATGTGAGGCCTATGACACATTATCAAACCCCTAAAAGAAGAGAACTTATGATCAATATGGAGCAGATGTGCCAGAACAATAACGATAATACTATTAGAGCGATGATCTAGCAGAAGTATTTTTTTAAAATCCTAACAAAAAGCAAATTTTTAAGAATTTCTTCTCATAATTTGGAGGAGAAGGAGATGATTTTGGTTCCTTCTTTGGTGGACCAACGACATTTGTATTCAATAGTGCAGCAGGATTCCATCGAGTCCATCATCGTCGATAATAATAGACTCACAGATAATAACAATAGGGATTTAGTTTAGGTTAGCTATTTATGTATTTGTTCATAATTTACATATTTTTTGGATCAACAATTGCATAAATATACAACTACCTTACTACTGAAGCACCATTGCATAGTTTTGAATGGAGTTCGACATATAATAAGAAATTGAAATCAGATGTAATATATAATATATATAGTAGTATTTGAATTTACCCTTCTTTGTGAGAGATGAATATTTGAATAAGGAGAAGAAGTTCCAAGATGCATATAGTTTAGCATTAGAAAAGGATCACATTGATGAATTGAATAGAGAATGTGTAACTAGAAAGAACGAAAAAGTGCATTGGTAGAGGGAGTAGAAGAATTCTTGGCTCTAGAGTTCAAAAGATTTTTATGAAAGAAAAGCTGCCAGTATTGATATGTCAACTTGCTTAAAGATAGAGGATTATAGAAAATAGATACCTAATTTAAGATAGATATTTCATGTATGATTTATTCTTTTTTTGTTATATTTATTTTATTTTAATGGGAAACGATTGGTCTGGCTAGCCAACTGATTTGGAGGCTATGAAGAGGTTCTAAGGGATGTCACCAGGTTAGGTGAAGTTAATTAAGGAGAAGTTCGAATTGATGGCTGATGAAGATCTTACAATTGATAGAGACGGTTTCAAATAATTGATGAAATTGAAAGATAATGAGTTGGATAAGTTGTTTGCGTGTTTCGATCTTCAAAGTGACAATCGCATAGATAGTCACGAGTTTGTGTGTGCATTAACATTACTTTCCCAATGCACATTATATGAGAAAGTTGGTATTTTGTTCAGTCTTTATGACTTCGATCACAATAAGACCATAACAAAAAATGAGTTAGTGATTCTAATCAAGACAACAATGACTGCATTGGGTGCGATGTCGTTGAGGGGAGAATACTCCATAATCGAGGCTGAGAAGCAAGCAGAAAACCTATTGAACAAGTACGATACAAATAATGATGCCTCAATATCATTACAAGAATTCTAATCATTCGTGTCAAGAGATCAAGACATATTGAAAATGCTCCTCTCATATGGATTGATTTCATTAGAAGACCTAAGATAGGATTTCGGTGGTTAAGAGAGCATTCCAGATCCTGATTCCGATTTGGAGAGAGAGACTTCAAGGAAAGAGTTAGCTTATGATTCAAAGAGGGAAAAGCGGAAGTTTGGAATTGAGCATGTCAATGATGAGGAAGAAGATGTTAAATTCCAGACTTATGAGCAATTCCAATAACATAAAAAGAACACAGGAGATAGTTGGAAGAATGCAGTTAAGAATGGTGCACCTCCAGATTGGAAACCAGGAAAAGCAGACTAGAATGCTCCAGCAACCTAATTGGATTTAGATTATATCTATGGATTTAGGTGTTTTGATTCCAGAAATAATATTAAAGTTTTATAAAAGGAACAACCAGAGATTGTTTATCATGCAGCAGCAGTCGGCATAACACTCGATACTTAGAGAAACTCTTAAAGATTTTTCTTTGAACATACAGACGATATAACTTGCATAGATGTGTACGATAGGACAATCGCTACAGGTTAGGTTGGGAATTTTCCCACTATATGCCTATGGGAGACTGGTGAATCATCTAAGGCTACATTTAAGGGCATTTTGAAGCAAGGAGTGAACAATCTTGTATTCAGTAACGATGGTAAGAAATTAGCAGCTGTAGGCATGGATCCCGATCACTCAATAGTCATTTATGATGTTGAAAAAGCCTAAGCCTAAAGAGGATTGTTGATTAAGGATAATTATGTCATAGCTACTGGTAAAGGACCTAAGAGTTTTGTGTTTGATATCAAATTTGATAGGGCTGATAAAAATCTAATGCTGGCATGCAAAAATGAAGTTTATTTTGCGACATTCGAACAGGGGATAGTTAAATTAGTAAAGGGTACATGGGAAGCTAAGACATGCCCATTTTAGAGTGTCTTATCTATCGGGATAGCTGAATCTGGATTAGTAACTGGTATGTATTATGGTTAGTTGCTGATATGGAAGAGTAATAGAGCTACTTAATCTATTGAAGCTCATAAGGGAGCAGTATTGGCAATCCATACAAAATAAGAAGGAATAATAACTGGCAGTAGAGATGGAATGGTGATTGTTTGGGAAGCTGGAATGAAGATGAAAGATAAAATCCTAATTTCCACATTGAATTTAAAAATAGTAAATACAAAGATATGCTCTGTAACTTCATTGAATGACATCATCTATGTGGGTACTAGAGGATCAGATATAATTGAGATAGCATCAAACAAATACAAGGTTTTGATGAAGGGGCATTCTTAGGGTAATCTTAGAGGATTGACAATTCATCCCAAGCAATAAGTATTTTTCACAATTGGTGAAGATAATATTTTAGCATGCTGGTCAATAAAGGATAAGAAGCTAATGAATTACAAGAAATTAGACTTCCCTAGTTGTGCCATCCATATTAGTTATGACGCAAATTATTTGGCTTGTGGTTCATTAAATGGAACAGTCTTGATAATTGATCCCAAAACCCTCTAACCAACATTCAATTTCAAGGATAGAGACGCTGAAGTGTCATGCATTAAATTTTCAAATGACAACGACATGTTAGCAGTGGGTCATCATGCTCCAAGCTGTGATGTTATACTATATTCAGTTAGAAACCACTTTAAGAAATTATGTGTATTAAGAGGAAGTCCAGCAAGAGTAATAACTATTGATTTTTCACCCAATAACAGGGTCTTATAAATAAATGATTGGAGTTAGTAAGTCTTATACTATGAACTAACTTTAGATAATAATGCTAAAGTCTAGCCAGATGGCCCATATAAATACAAAGATGTTTAATGGTAAAATTATACAGCAATTTACGGATGGCATGTCTAAGGTGTTTGGCCTCACCATTCATCAGGTACTGATGTGAATGCAGTTGATAAAGCATTGAAGAACGGTATATTGGTTTCGGCTGATGACTTTTCCTCAATAAAGGTATTCAGATACCCTGCATCTCATCACCATTAAGGCTATATGAGATTTGTTGGGCATGCAGCTCACGTTACAAATGTTAAATTTACATAAAATGACGAATACATAGTTTCATTGGGAGGAACAGATAAATCAATATTTTAGTGGAAGGTATCACACGAGAGAGACATCTAAATAGAATAGGACATTTTGATTGACTAAGTTGCAGACATCCCTATTCAATAGGATTACTTGATGAATAAGCCATTTGAAGATGTAAATACAGACAATAACTCAAAACAATATCAAGGATAAGTTAAGGCAACTTCCAGCAATATAAAAATCGATAATGCAAGATTTAATATATTACCTCCTGGCTAATTACAATTAGACTAAGTATTTGGATTTAGAACTCAATCATTTGACATTGACAGTCTAAATTAAGTTAAACTCCTAAACGAATCAAAATTCGTCTACAGTGCTGGTACTGTTGCAATAGTACAAGAAGTAAGATAGGATAGTAAATAAAAATACTTCAAACTCCATCAATATGAGATTTCAGCAATCGAATTGCATCCCAGATCAAATATCGTGGCTACAGGATCAAGAGCACCATAATTATAAAATATTATTGTACCCATAAATATTTGGGATGCTGACTCATAACAATTGTTATGCTAAATAAATGATTTCCATTTAAGAGCAATATATGCATTACAATTCTCACCAGATGGAATATTCTTGCTCTCAGCTGGTGGAGATGATGAACATTCTTTAGCATTATACGATTGGTAGATAAATTAAATTGTGTTCACTCTCAAAACTAATCAAGCACCAGTTTATAGCATGTGCTTTAGAAGTCCTACAGAATTCCTAGCTTGTGGTCCTAAAACCATCAAACTATTTCAAATGAATGGCAGAAATGTGAAATAGCTACCTTTAAGTTTGGGATAAACCTAATTTGAGCCCTTATGTTGTTCAACAGTAGCATTCTAATCCAAAGAATATGTTACAGGCAGTATGAAAGGATCCATATTCATTTGGAAAGATTAAAGAATGTTAGAAAATAACTAACATATCTCTGTAAAAGCTCATGATAATGGTTAAGGATTGATGGTTACATCTTTAGTACCTTACAGCAACAATAACTAGGATTTCCTCCTATCCTCAGGTTTAGATGGAAAAATAATCTAATGGGTATTCGAGAAACCAAATACTCTTAAAAAAGTTCGAGATTTACATCAAATTGAAAAGATAATAAGTTTATCAATCAAAGGAGGTTAAATTTTAGTGGCAACTCAAGATGCTAAAATAATTAAACTTAATACAACATAATAACCATTATAATAATAAACATTAGTAGAGGGTCACTATGGTGGTGAATTGTGGGGATTGGCAGTTTCACCTAAAGAAAATAAAATTGTAACCTGTGGTGCAGATAGAGTACCAAGATTGTGGGATCTCAAGACAAATCTAGCCATCCCTACAAAATCAGATGAATGGTTTAAGGGATAATTTGAGAATGAGCTTAGAGCTGTAGAATGGAGTCATGATGGTAACGTATTAGTCTTTGGAGACATTAAAGGAATCATATATTTGGTAGATGCAAATACTTTGGAAATAAGAAACAAATAACCTTCTAAATTTTCCCAATAAAAAGCAACAAAAACTTCATGGATCTAGGATATTAAGATATCCCCAGATGATTAGAGAGTTGCTTTTGGTGCTCATGGAACATCCTTTTTATTAGAAATTTGGGGCTTATCATCCGATAGATTTGATACCACAATGCCTCCCATCAACATAGGTTGTTCAGTCATTCACCTTGATTGGAGCTTGGATAATTAGTATATCGTCGTAAACTCAACTAATTATGAATTAAAATATATTAGCGTGGCAAAGGGTAAAGAAGTATAAGGACCATAAGTCAAGGATTGCAAGTGGGCTACATGGACATGCACGTTGGGATATCCAGTTTAGGGAATATACAGAGGAGATGAATATTAGGTGACTTCTGTAGCAGCAAACAATCAACAAGACTCAATAGCAGTTGGCGATTTCAATGGCAGTGTATCATTATTGAAATTCCCAGCATTAGTTCAACACCAAGTTAGAAGGGAATACTCAGCCCATTCAAGTTCAGTTTCAAGGATTGCATTCACTTATGATGATTCTAAGGTAGTCAGCATTTCAACCCTTGATAAGGCGATTTTTGTTTGGAAGACTGATCCAACTAGATAGGAACTCGAATAAGAGGTAGGCCATGATGCTGATGAGGAGCATTATGGAATTATAGAAAAAGTCAAAAAATATGGAGCTGAGAAATATGGAAAAATAAAGAGAAGGGATTAAGATTAAGAAGACTTATTAGAATAGGAGCAATAATAAGATAAGAATGAGGAATATACTGTAATTAAACCCTGGATGGGTTAGTTGAAGGAACCAACCAACTACTATAAGGATCCATTAAATTAATCAAAGAGTCCATTGCTTGAATTGGATATCGATCATGTTCATGGATATCGATGCAAAGATTAGAGAAATAATATTAAATTCATCAAAGGAGGTTAAATAGTATACAATGCTGCCTCTTTGGTAATTGTATCCGATTATGTGAACTAAAAATACTTTAAGTTGCACTAGGATGATGTAATAGCATTAGATGTTAGTTCAGATGGTACTAAAGTGGCATCAGGAGACATTTAATCTATAATATATGTTTGGGATGCTAATACATAATCGAAATTATGCTAGTTTAAGGGTTAGTTTAAGAAGGGTATCCTAACTCTAGGATTCAATACAACTGGTGATAGATTGGCTGCAATTGGATTAGAGGACAAAAAATAGATAGCTATCTATGATATTGTAAGTAAAACATTAACAGGTGGGGCTCTATTATTTATCGACCTAATAGGTAATGAGTAAGTCATCGATTTGAAATGGAGAACAGATATTGAATTTGCAACTGTGGGAATCAACCATTTCAAAATATGGACTTGGAATAATTTTAACTTATCTTGCTAAAAGATCTTAATTGGCAAATAGCCTTAAACCAAATTTTTATGTGTAGCCCCATTTGGTGACGACTACTTGTTAGGATCAGTTGATGGAGCATTATATAGATATAAAGAGGGCAAATTGGGGAATGTGAAATAAATTAGTGAAGGAAATAGACCATTAGAGGCAATTAATGTAACTCGAGACTATGTGGTTGTTGGTACAAGAGATGCCAAAATAGCTCTATTAGACTCTAAATCAGCAAATTTATAACTAGTAACTTAATTCAAATTGGGAGAGGTGATGAAAAATGCTTTAGGGATGGAAATAAAATCAATATGTATCAGTTAAGACAATAAGTCTTTGATTATTGGAAATAATATGGGAGAAATATTTGAATTGGTTTCAAAGGAAGCTAGAATCAACGCAAGCACTAAATTCTTACCAGGTAAAATAATAGTATAAGGTCATTATGGACCCAATAGAAAGAGCAATAATGAAGTATGGGGTTTGGCAGTTAATCCTTAGGATAGTGATTTCTACTATACATGTGGTGATGATGGCACTTTGAGGACCTATTCTATAAGTTAGAAGAGACTAACAAATATTGTTAAAACGAACTTAGATAATTAAGGAAATGAAATTAAGCCTGATGAATCTGGTGATATAATTGATTCATGTAAGGGTAGAAGCATAGCTGTCAGTACTGATGGTATTTAAATACTGGTAGGATTTAAGGATGGATCACTAAGATTATATAATAAAGAACTGAAATAGATTAAGATACTCAAAGCTGCAAAGGAGTGGATTTCTGATATTAAATTTTCGTAGGACTAAAGCACTATAGCAGTAGCATCACATGATTGTTGCATTTACTTATATTCCTTCCCAGAATTGAAGACTAAAGGTAAGGCACTTAAATACCATAATTCATTTATTACTCATATCGATTTTAGTTAAGATGGCAACTATTTACATTCAACTTGCGGAAAGTACATATATATTATATTTTAGTTATGACTTACAATTTTGGAATTTACAATAAGGGACAGTTTTGAATAAAGGTGCAACCACTCTAAGGGATGAAAAATGGTTAACATGGACTGCCACACTAGGCTGGCCAGTTTAGGGCATATGGCCAGAAATATAAAATCAAATTGACATAAATGTAGCTGTGAGATCGAATAAGACTTATTCAGCTGCTGATAGGGCTCCTGATAACTATCATATCATCGCTTCAGGAGATGACGATTCAAATATTAAGCTATATAGGTAATTGTTTAAAATAATCCTAGATATCCTTGTGTGAAGAAGAGTTCATAATATGTACTTGGTAGAGGGCATTCGTCTCACATAACAGGTGTAGCATGGAGTTCAGAGGATTAATTCTTAATAAGTATTGGTGGTGAAGATAATTGTATAATTTAGTGGAGAATTCATAAATTGAGATAATGATTAATAATACAAAAATAAAATATATATGAAGTATAATGATGAAGAGGAATCTGAGCCATTTAAAGAGATCTCCTAACCTAATCAAAATATTCAAAAAAGATAACCACTTAAATTACTCATCTCACTTATTTTGATGTTCATTCAATTTTACTTATTTTAAAAAATTTACACTGAATGTCCCTATAAGACGGAATCTGAGTGTTCATCATAATACTTAATACCTAGACTAACTGAAATAACATGGTTGGCTGTAATTTCAAATTTTATCAACACATTTTTAGTTTTACTAGAAAATCCGATCTTCTTAAGATTGGTTCACCTATTTGTAATCCTTACACAAGTACTATCATAACAAAACATCATGTCATCAACTAACTACTCATTAATGTACAGTGCCGGTTATGTGATAATATTATTATTATTATTAACTGTTGGTTTAGTGTGCAGATAAATTTTTAGGATTTTAAGAAAAACTAGCATAAAATGCAGACTCTTTCTTATGATATGCACCATTTATTTAATTTTCAGACTTAATAAATCAATCTCATTGAGTTGTAAAGACTGGCGTAGTGGAATCAATGGAGTCTCAATAGATCACAATCCATCCACTTGTTATATAGAATCACCAAATATTTGTTGGTATGATATCTTTGAAGGAGTGTTCGATTTAACGATTTTAAGATCATGTCATTTTGAAAAAATATAAGCTCTTCAGCGTCTATCCCAATATATCCAGATTGAAAATGGTCAACTCTTAGCATTCCCTTATCAATAACATGTATTTTTATAAATTTATCTTATTCAGCTTTCCAAATAAATTAAATTTCTGGATCAAACTCAGTATTAAATTGAACTCCTTAAACAAGTGAAAAACGTAAATGATACTTCAGAATACGAAGTGTTCCTTAATTTGTCAGATTTCAAATATATGTATGATTTAATATTATTAATAGAACCTAGTTAAAATTTAATTAAACTTTATCTGAATTGAGAAATTAATAATTTCAAACAAATCCATAAAAATTACCTAAGAATATTATAACAATTTGGATAGATGCTGTATCTAGAGCTAGATTAGTAAAGACACTTCAAAACTCAACTAAATGGTTTGGTAAAAAAAGAGAAAACTACACAACTTATCAAGGAATGAAATTTGTAGCCATCAACAATCACACCTTACCGATATACTTATCCTATGAATATGGCATGTATATAGAGGATGGCCAGTAAGTTGATCTAGATTACACAAATAGAAAAACTTTTAAAAGTGATTAGAGAAACATAATTTCATTATCTAAATAATTATCAGAAAAGGGTTATGTAGTTGGAAAGTCAAGAAATTAATGTAATAGTCAAATTGGAGAATTAGATAAGAGAATATTCGACTAAATAGAACCCTAATATGCTGATCATGAAAATATCGGCATGTCTTGTGATCCTAATTTTCAAGATCCAGTCCAGCCTTATGGATTATTAAATGGTCCATATTCTATTGTTAAGAAGTGTGTTTACAATCAACATCTCAGTGACTAAGTTGTTGAATACTCTAAATAATTTATGGAGGCTTATAAATCTAATGCTAAATATCTTGAACTATATTTTGTGGATGCTCATGAAGGAACAGGAGAAGTACTAAAATATTTAGATGAACCCATTTCAGGATTCTTGGAATGGTTAGAACTAAATGGACATCTAAGTGATTCAGTTGTTATTTTACAAAGTGATCATGGGCTCCATATGCAAGGATTATTCTATGTACTAGGATTAGAGATATTTAAAATAGAGCTAGCATTGCCTAGCTTATTTATTTTATTGGACGATAACTTACTCAGTAAATAATAGAAAATATAGTATTTAATTATTTATAATTTCAGACTAAAGAACAACGAATAAATTTTCTCAATGCAGCTTGATGTACACCATACTCTCAAGACTTTAACAGGAGATGGAGATTCAGCAAACAAGAGTTTGTTTTCAACTGAATTTTATCAGAATAGATCTTGCTCAGATTCACCTAAACCAGAAGATCAATATTGTCCATGTTAATGATTATTATATTTCATATTTCAACATTTTATTCGGACTCCTTAGGAAGTTCTTAAATATAGATTTTATAAATATTACCTTTCACTTTCTTCTTCATATCAGAAATCTACAATTAGCCTTCAAGTTAATCCTTCTTTGGCTTTCTCGCTTTCTTTATTTTAGGTTTCTCATCATCTGAAACTTCACACTTTATGGGGGCAGCTTAAAAGAATACAATTTTGTATGTTTAAAGCATCGTATCACTCTCTAATGATTCTCCTTAAATGAACTTCTTAAGATTGCTATCTTATTCCTAAATTTATTGTAACATTTTGAGATTCTTCCTCTCTTCCTCATCCTAAATTTCACTATCCGATAAATGCCCATCCTAAACAAAGAATTTTTAATCCTCAGGATCCAATACATCATCCTCAATTGATTCTGAACCACTCTTACTCAGATTTTCAGCCATCAACTCCTAAACCTCCTCCTCAGAATCAGCATCATAATTAATTTAAGTTTCGTCTTATTAATATTTAACAATTTATACCTTATTTGAATGGGGCTCTTGGTTTTATGTAGTCACTTATTCCTTAAAATAGGAATCCTTTGTATTCCTTATAAGAATCCCAGATATATATATGGATGCGTCTTGGATCAGGTACTAATTATTTCTGTTTCTCCTCTATCATGACGTAGTCATCAATAGTAAGACTTCTCTGATTCTTTAATTATTATTCGAAATCATATTATTAATCTTCAGTGAATTATTTGTTATTTTTAACAGTTTACTAGGATTCCTCTTATCTTTTAGTAGCATATGCTAAGATATTTTAATTTGATCTCTTCTTTCCAGTTGGATGAAAGGTCCCTTTATCAATTTGTGGCTATTCTTCCTATTATGTTGTTTCAATTTGTATTTATCTAGGTGGGCTGGGTATTACAAAATCTTGTTTTTTCTCCTACTTCTTGAAATAACTCAAAATATTCTTTTCAGGCTTCTTTGCTGTAGTTTATTCTACTTATTAAGTTTCAATTTTCTCAATTTTGACTTTCTTCACCTTTTAGTCTTCAGGAATTTCAGGTTTAGGAGTTTTAACCTTAATTGGTTTCGGTTCCTTCTATATCTATTTCTTAGGTAGTTAAAAATCTAAGAATGAACTTAAAGTAGTTAGTCTTTCCTTGATTTTCTTATATTTCTCAATTATCTCACCCTCAGTGTTAGTTTTAGAAATTTTTTCATTTTACATCTTGATCAACTGATCATATATCTACTTTAATTACTTAATTCTTTTGATGATCAGTTACATATTTTCAAATACCTATCTATTATAAATGTGCTTTTTGAATTTTGCTTATCTTAATTGAAATACTCTAAATACACATTGGAATTAATAATTCTGAACTTCTTATGGTATGATGTTTAACTTGAGTATGTCCTTATTGAGATTGAAAGGATTCATAGATATTTGCTAGACATTGAAATCTTTATCTAAAACATTTTCTTTTATTTATGCCTCATCAAAATTAATATCATGCTTAATGAAAATTTCTTGTATCCTTTACTTAATGAGCTCATATTAGTCACCCACTTATGTTGGTATCCATGTCTTAATGAATTACATAATAAAACTTTGTATATCTTACTACTTCTTATCCTCATCTTATTAATGAAATGCTCTAAAATAATTATCTATGTTCTCCTCTTGAATTTTAATTGCTGGATAACCTATTGATTCAAGCACTTTCAAATCAGCCTTGTATTAAAGAATCTCATCATTCATTTCTTTCATCTATGGACTATCTTTTTTAACTTTTTTAGGCGCCTTCTTTTTTATCGGCTGCGCTTGTTCATATATCTATTTAGGCTTCTTTTACTCTCTAGTAGACCTTCTAACGTCTGATTTGGGGGCTTCCAAGTTTACATCACTTTACTACCCTACAGTGTTCTCAATCTATATTTCTGTCATTTATATTAATAAAGCGGGAATATGAGATATATGTACCCCTTTTATAGTGTATTTTTTTATTTTTAGTGGATCAATAATTTTTATTCATATATTTTTATGCACATTTAACAAGTTTTAGATCTAAATCAATATGGGCTAATGAGGAAAGAAATCTAGGATATGGAAAGAATTACACAAAGTATGAAGAAATTCTTCGAAGAGATATTCCAAAGAAATGGCATATTTTGTTAATAAATGCTTCAACTATCCTAAAGCAAACAATTCGATTAGAATGATATCTTCGAGAGTAATATGGCTTACTTGAATGAAGTACTCATACATTAACTTTAGACATTACAATTATTATTTACCAAGATGAAAGTGGATAAAGACTAACTAACAAATATATAAAGATTTTACTCTGAAGTGAACTAGGACTTTGAGCTATTCAACAAGCATCAAGAAGAGTATATTATATAAGCAATCAAAGTAAATCTTAATTTTTAATTCCAGTTATATAGATAATCTGAATAATAATTGAAGGAAATATAAAATGAGTTATAAGATAGAAAGAAGTCATACAAAGAATCTCTATTCTAATATGAATAAACACAAAATGATCCATCGATGATATACAACAACAATTTAAAAATATAGAAATTTTAAATAGTGCAAACTAAATATAAAAAGATAAAAGAATGCGAATAAAAGTTTAAATCCCAACTTGAATTAATAAATAGCAGAAGGAAAACCCTTTGTATCGATTTGAAAGAGTTGAGGAAGTTATCGGAAGATTTACTCACATCTATCATATTTAATTGTTATTAAACAGGCAAGAAAAACGTAAACATATTGATAACTGGATGTAATGGCTTCAACATATAAAAGAGAAAAAAGTTTTAAAGATACTCCATATTGCCTGATCCTAGTAAATTTAATTTTAATAAAAATAATACTATGGATTTATAATTTTTAGTCTATGAATAAAGGAAATTAAATTTTTAGGATGATATATATGATTTAAATTCATTCAGATCATTAAACAGATCTATTGCAAGAAGTGACATCTCTGAGGATTATACTGTTGGATTACCTTAATTTTTGTAACAAGATATATAAGGATTACCCTAGTCATTATTGATATAATATTAAGAGTGGATTAAAGCATATTTAAGGTCAGTAAAAGATAACTGCACAAAAAGAAATGAGTAGATTATTGCTTTGTAACAATACATAGATAATCTTATATCAATTCTAAAAAAATAGGGGAGACCTTGTATTCCTGTAGATGATATAAGATAAAAGCCAATTTTATAATTAAAATGGTTTAATGAATATTCCTAAATATACGGTGATCTTGGAGTTAGAGTTTTGGATTAGTAAATATAATTATATAACCTATTTAATTTATATGCCATGTAGCTATCAATATACTTGAAATCTAAATAGGATACTCTGATTCAATTAAAATAATGGATGATCAAATAACAAAATATAGCATTCTCTAGTATTGATAAATAGATTGAAGACTTATCTAAAGTTTAAACTGCTTATTTAAAATAATAAGGTTTGGTAATTAAAAATCGAACAGTAGCTCTCAGTACCATGGATTAAACCCAGAACTCAACATAAAAGGAGAATTAGAATTAAGATGTATGATTATCATTCATATTAAGATCGAAAGAGAATTTAGAATATCGATTCAAACTACATGTAGAGTATGTTCACATTTAATAGAATAACTTGATCAAAATGAAATGAAAACTTATAGAACTCTAAATGAATTAATTGAAAGTATATCACATTAAGTCGTCTTATCACTTAAAGATGTATAAAATTTGTACTAACAATATTTTTATATTTAGTTAACAAATTCCTAACGTATCAGAATTCTCTTTGAAGAAGCAAATTCGAGTAAATGCATAAACATACCTGAAAACTAGGAAGGCTTTCTAAATATTTTACCAAGTTATCGACAATTCGCAATTACTAGATAAATTAATGGAAGAAGAGTTCGACCAACAATTTCAAGAACCTGAAGAGCATGATAATTATAGGAGAATTTAAAGACCCTCCCTAGAATCTGTTGAAGATCATAAGAGTAACGATGAAAGCGAAGTAACACCCTAACTCGATAACTATCGAGATGAAGAAATCAATTTTCTAAAAGAAAGAATAAAATTAGAAAATAATGAATTCTCCATATGCTCCTATGCCTGTGCACTATCAGAAAAAATATAACTTCAAGGGCGATTATACTTTACAAATAAAAGATTATTCTTTCACTCAAGCTTCAATAGCTCTAACATATTTTTCGGAGATACTACCCTAAATATTCCTAAATCAGATATCTTGTACATCCAGAAAAGAACTAATGCATACATATTTGACAATTCAATATCAATCCATACACCTAAGGGTTAAATCTTTTTTGCAACATTCTTTGCTAGAGATGATGCTTATAATATGATGATAAAAGTTTTTGCACCCAAAGAATAGCCTGAATTGATGGCAGTTCCTTCGGATTTAGGTATGTTAGCAATCAAGTTCAGTCCGATAAATTTTAATCAAGAACAATTACAATATCTTAAGGAAAGAGAATAAAGGCTTCTAAAACTAATTCCTCCAAATCCACCAGTATTAATAGCAGAACACACATTTACTCATCCAGAACTAACTTTGAGATTATTCTATAAGCTCCTATTTTCCGATAGATCTCCAAATCAAACACTATGCTTTTATGAAAAAATGAAACTAAATGCAGTGAAATGCACTGACATAAATTTAACAAAATGGGTACCTGATCCACCCATCGAGTTCGATCCCGATTAAAATGGCGAAAGCATTCTAACAACAGTCGATCATCATGAAAGGTATTTTAAATGTACTTAACCTTTGCCTTCCTCATCCATACCCTTCATGCCCAAAGTATGTGGCTCTGATGAAAACTAAAAATTATACTTTCTATCGTTGGATAAAATCATTTTAGATATGATAGTTAAAACATACAAAGCCCCTTATTGTGAGTCATTTCATGTATTTGTTAGATATGAATTTGAGAAAGTTCCAGAAGGAATTAAATTCACTTGCAGAATAGAAAATGTTTTCTACAAATCAATAATGGTTCAAAAAAGTATTTTTATGATCTCATAATAGTTATTGACGCCTCAAGTAGAGAAGAGATATCAAAAACAACCAAGAATTCAATGATTCCCCTGATGGAAAAAGAGATCAATAATTATTTTGACCAAATAGCAGGAAAATAAATAGAGGAAGAATAACAAATTAAGACCATAGAGCCATAAAATACAAGTTTAATAAAGAAAATGAGAAACATATCGCTTAATATAGTGAAATGGACAATAATATTAGCTGTACTTTATTATACCATTTCGTTCTGCTATCATCATTTATCAAGAATACGTATATAAATTGATTATGTTTGATATATTTATTGCTAATTCAATTTAATTCATAATTTAAATAACTTTTGATAGGTCAAATATAAGTTTCTAATTTCTATGGATAATTCAAAAACATTTTGCCTATGAAAATTAAAAATTTTATGATATTCTCATTGTCTTTAGGGAATTAAAAATTTAATTGTGCATTAACACATAAAAAAATCTGAAAAAAAAATCTTTTATTTCTATGATAAACTTGAATCATCCTCATTTCTTAATAATTACTCAAGGGATCATGTATTAGAATTAATATAGTTTTATATTAAAAAAATAATT
>VMTU01000373.1:0-81799 GCA_016759055.1 Paramecium bursaria | reverse complement strand
TATACTTTATTATTAATTTTTTTCAATGTATTATTGAAGGAATATTTACCTTTATCAAATATTATTTTTATTTATTTTCTTCCCTTCTTTTTTGCTTTGGAGATTATTTTTGTTAAGCCTCGATTTCTAGCCTGATTTCTAGCCTGAGAGCTATGTTATTTGCCATATATCTACATAATCTTCAGAAGCTATTGCTGATTCCGGCAATCATACTCTTGATATATTTTTTAATTAAATGCATAATTCTTTTTTTACTCCAGAGATCTTATAATCTCTTTAAATTTAAAGTAGTTCCCGATACACCCCATCTAATTAATAGAAAAACTGTTTGTCAAGATATTCATTAAGAATTGAATTGATTGAATTCATGGATTCAAATATTTTAGACTTATTCAGCTTTTTTCACAGGTTCACTTTTTTACATAAAATAATACTATTCAATATATTTCTACTAAATAAATTTTGATATGCCGTTTTAGTTAATTAATGTGAAAGAATTTTTATTATTGAAGCATCTAATTTATTGACATGTTTTTCAAAATATTCTAAGAAGATTGCCCTGTAATTTTTAGGAAATTATTCCAATTATATTATAGGCCTGTTGAGATATATATGATTACCTTTATTAAAAATATAGGAGATAGCTATTCATATAAGGGCATAGATCAAAAAAACTTATATCATTTAAATCTTTTAAATAATTAATTTTTTTATTATGTAATAATGTGGCCACACTTATTTTAATTGATTCTTAAAACCATTTCTATGTTTTCAATCATCCTATTATTTTGATATATTATATTTAGTTCTCTTATTAAAGTTGATATTTTATCAAATTAATATTCCTTTAATATATTAATTAGTTTTGATTATAAAGATTAAACCTTCACTGTGTTTATATTTGGATAACGATAATTATAGGTTATTTTGTAAAATAAGTAATTTAGCAAGTTAAGCAGTGTTTTATAAGAGAGTTAATATGGAATTCTGGTAATATATCTCAAGGTAAAAATATAAAATACATAAGAAGGGATTGCTTGTATAATTTTGTTTAATAATCATTTTATATTTTTTATTCCTTTCACTAATTTTCTTTTAAATTTATTCTGTGTTATGATATTTGTGCCATTAATCTCCTTTTTCTTTTATAAAAGAACTCCGTGAAGATTTATTTTCTTTTATTCCTCAGGCTCTCTGAGATATGATCTTTTTGTGCAGATCTCATAGTCTCTATAAAGCTATTTTAATTCCATTTCTACTTCCTTTTCATTATAAAGGAATTTTTCATCTAAATATTCATTTAGTAGATTGTTATTGTATCTAATGGCACTGAAATCAACCTTATTAAATTTAACAAGTTCCAAGAGTTTACCATACTCATTTTTTATGAAAACTATATGTAATTTTAAATTAATTACATAAGTTTTAATAAGTTTTATACAAAAAGGCATAAGCTCCTCTAGGGCCTTATGTTTGTGTAGCTTAATCAGGATATTTGTAAACTTATATGATTTAAGAGAAATCGTATTTACTCAATTCCTCTTATAATATTTGGGCATTTTTCAAGAAATCTGTCTCCATTTACAAAAAGTTATTGATCAAATTATTATATTATTGCTAGTAATTCTTTTTATAATAAAATAAGGTTTGAATCTTTTAAAACTATAAAATATCTTCTTTAATCTCTTCTAATTCATCTTTGCACTCAGTTGATAATATTGGATCACTATCATAGAAAAAAATCTTACTAATCTGAGTATTTCCATTACTAATTAAGTTGTGTCATTAAAATAGATTTGTTATCATAATTCTAATCTTCTTTTTTATCACTTTCAATCAAATTTTTTATGTAGCTTTTCTATTTTTTATTATACAATTGTTAATCTTTCTAAATTTGATATTCCTCGTTAAAATCCAAACCTGTACAAGTTGTATACTTTTCTAAATTTATCTTTAATTAGGATTTTAAATATTCTTCATCTTCCTCATCCATTTTATATAAATTTACTTCGAACCCTTTATAATTTTCAAATGGCAATTTTAAGTTTTTCAATATGAACGTCAAATAATTTTATGCTTGATTACAGCTATTCCTGAATTATACTTTAATTAAATCAAAATGGTACTTAGACGATCATTTGTAATTTGCAGTCTAGAATACGCCTTTACAGCTTAAGAATCATCAGGTTTATAATTGGACTAAAAACTTTTAAATTCCAAAGGAATGAATCTAAGGTTTAATTTTGATATGAGGGAATTTATATTTTCGTAGGGTTCGACTTCCTTTTTTTCCTTGTTTATTTAATATATTAGATTGAGGAAAACATTCTACATATTATTTGAATTGAGTAAATCCAAATGTTAATAATCTCTCAAAATGGAAATTTTGTCAGTACTTATTTCTAAATTACAATTCTATCGTTCATTATAGCCCAACTTAGTTGATAAATCCTCTCTATAATCTTCTATTGTTTTTCCTTTTAACTTATAGTCATGCTAAATAAAGAGATCGTAACGTTCATTCCCTGCTCCACATATTTGATAGTCTCTGTTTATTTATATTAGTTCCTTGTAAACGTCATCACGTTAGTAAGTGAGTTGGAAACTATTCAACTATGAGTGTTGACTTTTAATATCTGAAATAAACTTTTCATTGAGTAATTATTGAAGTTCGAGAGCTTGCTATATTTACTGGTAGATTACTCAATTCTAATGTATACTCTTCATATAGCTTATATAATTAGTAAGCAATTTTTGAATCAGGATTTGAAAATTCATATTCTATATTAAATTAGGGAGTGTAACTGTATCTAATATTAATACTCTTGACTTAATCAAGAATTAATTTAAAATTAAGGATATATTTATCCTTATTATCTGAGAGCATATTCACAATTTTATTCTAATCGTTTTGGAACTCCTTGTATTTAAATATTTCTTAAATCTTTAAAAATTGAAGGAAATCCTCTTCTATATCATTTTTGTGGCTTGCACACTCAGACGTCAGAACAGGTTTACTAATTTAATATATTAATACTATTCTTGATATTGCCATTTTTATTCTAGTTGTAAAGTAATAGGTTCTATTATCTAATTTTATTGATTCATGTTCATATTTTTATTTTTTTAAAGCTTAGACTTTTTTAAAGGTCTGATTAATTCATTTTTTAGTTGTTTTACTTTGTCGATTTAATTAATCCTCACCAAAGGATATGGTTACTAGAAACATATATTGTAATCTCTATTCAATTGCATAATCTCTAATTGAATATCTTTAATTTAGTATCCATTCAATTTTACCATATCTTGTTGAAGTTACTTTAATTTTTATTTTTGACTCTAGATTTTATCCAAAAACCCTTGTGTGTAGAAGTTTCCGAGACCCTACACTAAATTTTTGATTTTTGCTTAAGATGTTATAATGATATATATTACATAATTTTTTTTCAACTTCAATTATCATACCATAATATTCAACAACTTAAGGATCATCAGGGTCTTTTTAACCTTTGTACTCTTTCAGTGCCTATGGTTTATACTCTATAACTTTTTCTATCAACTCCTTATTGATTTTATCCCTCTAATCCTTCCCTTTATTTAAATCCTCTAAAATTGTTAACACATTTTCGTGTTCTTGATAATTGGAAATGAAGTCTTTTAAAATGCTCATTTTAGAAAATGATGTAATCAGTTCTTAAATCTCTTAATCGTTTGTTAGTTTCCATGTCCTACCCTATTTACAAGTTCTCATAACTATTGGTGGCCTTTCTTTGTATTCAAATCCTTGTCCATACAATATGAGTATCAAAAATATGATATTCATTTTTTTAAACATTAATAATAATAATAATCCTAAATGTTGTTTGGTTTTGTTTTATTAAATTATATTCTTATTAGAATAAATTCTTTTTCATAATCATTTTTTGTTTTTAACAGTCTTATTCTATTTTGTTTTCTTCTTCATGTTTTTAATTAAAAATGATTAATGAATAACCTTCTAATCATCTGCCTTTTCTTATTCATATTGTCTTCCTGTACATATTTAATAGTCTCGATAGAGTTATTTAAGCTCTTTCTCAACAGCATCTGGTTAATATTTGAATTATTTGTCAAGATACTCATTTAAAATATACTGATTGTATCTTATGACATTGAAGTCGTCTTTATTCAAATTCAATAATCCTTTGGCCTTTACATAAGCATCTTTATAATCCACTAGTATTAAATTAAAATAATTACATAAATATTTATTAAACTTTTGTAATTATTCGAATGCAATCTCGATGGGATCATCTAATTCTTTATTCTTTTGAATATTCACAAAATTTATAATATTACTTTCAAAATCTGTAAATTCCATTTATAATCTTATTAACCTAATATTTTCAAGGAATTAATCTTCAAAAACAAGAAAATCCTAAATAATTTTATCTTAGCTATTCTATTAGTTTTTCTTATATTGATGCAAAATTTAAATTTTCTTAAATTAAAGAATATCCTCTTTTATATCATTTAACTCTTCACGGCATTCTACCTTAGTAATTGGAGGGCTATAATTATGTATTTATCTTACTATTCTTCGAATTTCCAATCTTGATGAATTTAAAAATATGAACTCTTTATACTCTTTAATTTTTATGCTTTTTAGGATTTTTTTGTTGAGTGCTTCTGCTTCGAAGGGGTTTTATTTTAAATCATCTACTGATCAATTTCCATTAATGAGCATAATTTTTCCTTATTTAGAAATTTTTTTTGAATATGAGTAATTTTTTAAGCTTCATAAAACTCTTTCCCTGAGCAAATTTTATAATCCCGCAACAGCTCGATTATTTCTTACTCTTTAACATAATCCGAAAGAGTTAAAGCAATCTCCTTATTATTCCTAAGCAAATCAATTGCTTGGTCTAATTCTTTAAATCTATCCCTCATTGTAATGTCTCCTTTCTCGTAAGATTTCTAAAATGGCATAAACTATTTAGCTTGGTCAAAAAGATTGCTTATTTACTCTAATTTATCATTGTGCATAATTACATAATTTTTTAGTAAGGATTAGGAGGGTATCGTACATTTCTACTGAAAACGGATCATCAGGTTTAAAATTTTACTGTAACTCCAATAAGTTTACTTACTGCCTCTGAAACTTTTTATCAAAATAATATAAATCAACTATTGGATATATTGTTTTTGTATCTTCCCATTTTCCATAAACAATACCACGACCTTAATTGAAAAGATCCATACTAGGATCTTAAAAAATCCTATATTCAGATATAATTTTGTCTAAAATTTTTTATTTAACATAATTAAAAAGATTCTCTTCAATATTTTGGATATTTTTTTGACATTATTCTTACTTAATTGGTGGGATAATAAACACCTAACCTCCTATTTGCTGTAAATTATTAGATTTTGGTATTTAAATATCCTTTATGATTTCATATTTATCCTAACCTTAACATGTTTTGTAATCTCTATCCAGCTGCAATAATTATTTGTAGACTTGATCTGGTTAGTAGGCATAATTTTATTTAATATTGTTTATTTTATCAAACAAACTTACAATTTATCTAATCACGTATGTTCCTACATCTAGGAATGGTTATGCAGCACTTATAAGTTGTAATGTCCTAGCTAATAATAAATTAAATTGCATAATACTTATTTGTATATCAAGTTTTCTGATTTGTTAAAAAAATTATTTTTCATTACCGTAAAATTTTTTTAGTTTTTATACAATTTCTTCAACATCTTTAATGCCTTTTTCAATTTATTTTAAGTTCAAAGACTTTAGAAAGCCATTGATGGTTACAGTATTTGATAAATACAAATTCTAAAATGCTTTTAATTTTTAGTAAGAAGGATCTATTTCCTATTATTAAGATAGATACAAAAGAGTTTCTTATATTTTTAGAAAGAACAAATAATCTTCATTTAACTTACTGATTGATTTTTAGCATTCACTCTCCAAAATGGGTTATCTTTTGAAATAATAAAGTGATATTACTTTTCTTAGAATTGCCATTTGGCACTCGAATTTAAATCCACAAATTGTATTTAGTTTGAAACCTTTTTATTTTTCCTCTTTAAATTATTAGATTTCTATTCTTTAATTTACCCTAAAGTTAATCTATCATATTTATTTTTTCTGTGACCGAATGTCCTTTCTTAGGGATCGCCTAAGCTCTTGTCTTCTTTTATTTTTATTAAGGATTCATCAATCTTTTTAAGAATATCAATCATATTCATCATAGAAGCTTCAAATCCTTGAAAAAATTCCTAGCTTTATTGTGCTAATTAAAAGAAATATTCTTATCATAAGATGATATATATTTACATAATTTTTTATTAGCTTCTTTCAAATACTCGTAAAATGCTATTGCTTGAATGTCTGGTGGTATTTCAGTTTTTTTGTATTCTTTGACTTCGAAAAATTTATTCGTTTTTAAAATGGTTTGAATACTCTCAAGAATTTATTTACTAGGTCCAGAGATGGTATCAACTTTTTAGAGTTATTTAAGAATATCATTTAACGCTAATTTTGATTCAATGCTTTAAACATAATAGTCTTTCATTCTCAAATTTTCCAAATCGTCCCGTGAATGCCTATATGAAATTGTGAAATAAAGTACTGCATTTATGCAAAACTAGAAATTTAACCATCGAAAGCATCGGAGAAATTTAAAATTAGAAGCAATTATATTAGAATCATCACAAATTTCATTTATATTAATTTAATAAAATGTTGTTTTGTTCTTTTTTGTTTATTTATTGTTTGTAAGGTTTTATGATAAAAATTTGATCTTAAATTAATTTTTCATAATGAGCAATATAAATATATATCGATAATTTAAAATTATACAAAAATTCTTAATTCTTAGATTAGTAATCATATTATTCATAATGTAGAACAATAATATGGATAACTAGACTTAAACAAGAAATAAGCCTACCTATATCAAGCTAATCTTTCTTTTAGTTATATGCAGATGTTTATTCAAGTCAACAAGTTGTGAGTTCATCAAATTTGCAAATTCAATATAAATTTATCTTAATAACTAATTACATCAATTACATCAATTACATCAATTACATCATTTGCTAAAGAATAATATTTATTGTATCCTTTAAACTGATTTTCTAAACCCGATTCCAAATAATGTCTGAAGGCACCTCTTATTATCATTGAATTATCTAACCGTAAAGATTACTTGGCTTTGGAGATGATTTTTGCCAATCGTAAATAATCTTCTTATTTTTCATATAATTAATTCACAGAATCAGTAGAGTCCAAAAAGTAACATCCTTCATTAGATTATACTTGATACGAAAATTGACAAAATGAAATAGAAATATTAAGAATATAAGAAGGAGATTTTGTTTTAATATTGGAATACTAAATATCTCATTTTTTATTCTTTTTATTATTCCTTAAACGAACTTTCTTGTTTTTCATTTATTTCTTTTGAGCCCTCTGTTACAATAGTATATGAGGAACTATTTTTTTTTGATCTTCTGAATCTTTGTTGTAGGGAACTTTTCTACAAACTTCGTAATCTCTGTACAGTTAACTCAACTCTTTCTCAACATCGCTTTCTTTATAATTTAACTCGTTATCTAAATATTCATTTAAAAGTTTATTATTATATCTGAGTGTACTAAATTAAACTCTATTAAATTTAAAAAAGTCTTCAGCCAATTTTGCCTACTTATTTACAAAATCTTGTATGAAATAATAATTTACTGATTTTTCTGTCTAATTTCTCCAAAACATTATAGCAAAAATTAACCTAATATCTTTCATCTTTATTTCTTGGATATTTAACAAATTAAAATGACTCTTCCTATCGTAAATGTATTAATTTAGCTGTCTCTACAAAGTCAAGCTCGATTGCTAGAATATCGCTGATTAATTAATTATATTCCTTTTAATGGCTCTTTTTATATTTAATCAGAAATTAAATTTTCTCAAACTCTAAAATGTCTTCTCTTATTTCATTAATTTCATTTTTACATTCTGATTCTTTTATTTTTGGGCTAATTTATATTATTAGTTATACTAGTCTTTGTAAGTCCAATTATATTGGATAAATGAACTTTTTTGTTTATTTCTATCTAGCATTTAAGGCCTAGACTAATCTATAAGAGCAACCTATGTTTTTTTGATCTGTGAAATCTCCCTCTCTGTTTGGATTTGATATACTTTATCAAATTATTATCCTGTGCATTATGTGTATTCCTTTTAATATTTTTACAAATTCTTCATCATAATACTCTCGTCTAAAAGTATATAATTCAGACCAAGAATAGCATGTATTTATTCCTTATAACCTTTTATTTTCTTGTAGTCTTCATCAATATATTCTAAGAAATAATATGCATTATAATAGTTTTTTTTCAAATTTACTTTAATTAATTTATATGAAATATACCTAGAACATCATTTATTATTTGAAACCTTTAATATGCCTTGATTGCTTTGACATCGTCAGGCTTATAATTAGGCAGGAAATTTTAAAATTCAATTATTCTTTCAGTTAACTTTAAGTGTTTAACTAAATAGAATATTTATGTTATTTTTGAATGGTCATGAGAATAGTATCTTCCTTCTTATTCATGGTATTTTATCAAAACCAAATTTTTATAGGTTGTTAATATATTTTCTTTAATTTTATCTAATTCATCGCACTAATATTTCAATTCTGGTGGTAAATTTTCCAATATCTATTCCTTGGTTTCCGATACAAATCTTTTGTGATATTTTATGATTAATTTTTCATAAGGATTTTCCTTAAAACATATATTATAGTCTCGATTAATTTATTTTAGTTCATTGTAAACATCCTCCTGCTAATAATGAAAGTTTTTTGATATAAACTAATCTATTTTACTATTTAGATTGTTGATCTCCTAATAATAAGCTTCATCTAAAAGTTTTGATAGCTCTTATACATATTTTAACCTATTTTAGATATTGTCTAAATAAAAGAATTATATTACCTCTATTCCATTTGTATTTTAAATAGGTATTATGGATCTCATTAATGTTTTTTTATTCTTCATTTTAAATGTACTAGTTATTTGGTAATTTTTCATAGGCTATCTCTTTGAAATTAATGTTCATAATTGCCTGAAAAATGGCTTTGTTGTGTTTAAGAAATTGGTCCTTAAATTTATAGAAGTTATCGATTGGTTGAACCAGCTTTGAGTTTATATGCTGATAAATTTGTTAAATTTTTAAAAAGAACAAAAAGTCCTCTTTTAATTCATCCAATTAATTTTTACATTCAAAATAATTAATGGGCTCGCTATATTTATAATATATGAATACTATTGTTCAAACTCCCAATTGGTTTGCAAGAAACTAATTTTTTTCGATTAGTTCTTACGATTCTTTGACTTCTGCTAATTTTTCTACTTTTTTGGTAATTTGGTTTTAGTCTGTAATTGATTTATTGGTGAATAAGAATGACCGTTACATAATTAATAATCTCTTTCTAATTAATTTATTTCCTTTTAAACATCCTCCTGTTTGTAATTTTTGACCTAACTCATTTTAGTATTTATAGATTATATTTCAACAAGAGTTTCTTTTGCATAATCAAGAAAAGACTTTCGATAAAAACTACCACAATTGTTAATGACATCTTTCAGTTTTTCTAAAATTTAATTATTAATTCATATATACAGATTTTTTAATGTAATATGAGTACGTTATTATAACATTCTATAACCTAGGGGTCGTCAGGCGCTTTATTTTCTTCCAATTATATGACCTACCTTAAAGAAGAAAATTCTTTGAACTAATCAAAGAGTCCCTTAGATATTATTTCACTTTGATCGCCAACTTTTTGTTTTAAATCTATGATTTAAGTAATAACCTTCTCATCATCCCTTAGATCAGGTATTGACATTAGCAAAAACTTAATCTGATGGAAGAAAATGAGGTTTCCTTCTATTTAATTTGGACTCTCTTTTCTTTTAACTGAGCATTACTCTTAGGTTATAGGTGGCCTTTAATAAAAAAATTATTTAACCTCTCCTAAAATGTGAATCCACTCACATGCATAAAGAATATTGCAAAAATCATGAGATACATTTTTTTAAATTATAATTATAATTATTAATTTGATTTAATGTGGTTTTGTTGTGCTTATTTTTATTTTGATGATCATACTCACTACCTCTTTGGTTTCTTACCTTTTTGCCTGTTCTTCTTGATTTATTTAACCTCTAGAAGGGACTATTTTATCTTTTTATTTTCCTCTGATTCTAATTAATATTATTTTCCAGTGCATTTTTAATAATCTCTATAGAGTTATTTCAGTTCTTTGTCTACATCATCTAATTAATAATTAAAATGTTTATCCAGATATTCATTTAGATAAAATTAGTTAAATCTTACCGCACTAAAATCATCTTTAGTAATAGTCGATAAATTTTTAGTATTAATTTGAGCATTTCGCCATTGAACTACAAAGTTAAATGAAAATACCTAATTTTTTATTGAAATACAAAAGGTCACCAAAGGTCTTAGTAATTTAATCATTTGAATCCGGAAAATTAAATGATAAGTCTACTACTCTGCTATCAAGTTTTAATGCTTGTTGGAATTCCTTTACATAATCAGCACTTTCTAAGAATCTATCCTCTAGTTCTAAGAAAATATTAAGGAGTTAATTATATTCTTTCTGATTTTTTGTCTTGTATTCCATCAAAATTTTAATTTTAAGAAATTGAAGAATGTCTTCTTTTATCATATTTAGTTCCACTTTACATTCATCGAGTGTAATTTCAGGACTAAAATTTACAAATAATAATTTACTAATCATAATATTTCCAATCTATTGCTGTATAAAGTAAGCCTGGTAACTGAGCTTCGAACTCATTGTTATTAAATTATTACAGAACCTAGCTTTTAAATTTCTTATTATTTTTTGATTTTTTTGCTTGTTAATGTTTAATTTTATTAATAGAAATAAATATTTTATTCTTTTATTATTATTCCAATAAGAGATTTAAGTCAATTATTATGTTTTTCTCTTTGAGGAATTCCTTACCAGTACAAATTTTATAATCTCTAAGTTATTCAACATATTCTTATTCTCTGACTTATTAGTTAACTATTCTGTAATGATCGACCTTATTCTATAATTCGTCTATTTTTTATTTCAATACACTGATGTTCTCGCTAATCCTTCTATAATCCTAAACCAAATCTCCTAAAGTGCTTTTGGCAGAATCAAAATAACTTTTCCATAACACTTAAAAACGAAATAAATATTACATAATTTATTGTTTAAAATAATAAGGGCATCATATGCATCAACTGCTTGACTGTCATCCGGTTTATAATTTTAGCTATAAATGCTAAACTCCTTAATTGGTTTTGAATCAAATTTATTCAGAAGATATTCTAATGGACTCTCGTTCCTATATCTCATTTTTTTAGAATACTAAAACCTATCCCAATCTTTTATTATATCATCATAGTAATTCTTTGCTTGGCTCAGTATTTTGTATTTAATAGTTTAATAGAGATTATCTTACAAAATTTTAACCTATGTGGAACATTATTCCTATTTGATGGGTGGTATTATCTCAATAACATTGTTTTGTTTCTATAATTATCTGTTTGTGGGAAGTTTGATATCTGAAATTATTTCATATTTTTATGAGCCTCCACATATTTTATAATCTCTGTCATATTACTATAACATATTGTAGATTTGATCTGGCTAATAATAGAAGTTATCTTTTATTAAGTTAATTTTATTGTTTAATTACACTATTTCATCAATCTTCATTTCTTGCAAATCTAATAACTTCTTCAAATTGCTGATATTTTCATTCAGAAAATCTAGAATATGAAATTTAAATACTTTTTTCTGATTCAAATCTATACAAATCGTCAAATATTTACTGTAATTTCTACAATTAGTCATCTTTTTTTGATTCTCTCCTAGAAGATTCTTTCTTAGAAACAATAACATGTGTAGTCCTGATATTATATAACTTAACATTCCTCAGATTAATTTTAATTATTTCACTTTAAGCTGCAAATTGATTCTAAAACTCTGCTAACTTTTATATTGCTTAATTTGTCTTTGATTATTAGTTAGATATATAGATTAGTGTTTCTTATATTTTCAATACTTCAATATATTCATTTTCTAACTTGTATAGCTTACAAGCATCTTTTTAAATTGGTGGTCTGGCTTATAGGTTTTAATATTTACTTTTGTTCAAATTACCAAGAAGGTTTGGCTTCCAGCAAAACAGGTTATTATTCAAAATGAGAAATTTATTTATAGGGTTTTTTTTATGTTTAATTCTTAAATTTCTTTTTAATCCTATCTAAAACTTAATAGTGTAGATGTGGCTTCCTAAAATGACGATGATTGCATATAAGAAAATCTTCTTCAAGTTATTTTATTTCTTTTTCTATCTGATTTTTAGAATTCGCCCCTACTATATCTAAATTTTTAATAAGTTTGTTATAATCATCGATAATCTGTTATCTGGAATTTGAGAATTGTTTTAAAGAACTCAACAACTGGCCGATTTGCTTCTCAAGGATATCTAGAATTAAAACATTATTACGTAGTCTCTCTTTCAACTCTACAAGATAGTCATAGAACGCAACAGCCTAGATATCATTTGGGGTCTGTATTTATTTATAAGTTCTAAGCTCCAAAATATTGCTTTTTATATTAATATCTTGTAAGTTCTAGGAGATAATCTTAATGGGTTCCTTAGTTGGACTTTCGATCTAGATGAGGGTATTTATCAAATTCTGATTGTTTCTAATTGGATGATCTTAGAGAAAAAGAAGAGCATAGTAATAATTTAATTTCTCCTCTATGACATATATATTGTAAGAATTTTGGTGAGAAAAACATTAATCGGGATCAATCTTACCTCTAATTATAATCATTATTATTACTTCTACATTCCATTTGAGATGAATAGCAGAATAAAAAACACCATTAAAACCTTCAGTGTGTTCATATTTTTAATAACGATAATTAAATGTGGTTTTGTTATTTATATACATTAGTATTTGGCAAAAAATGCAAAAATTAAAAGGTGTTTTGATAAGAGAGTGCTATTAATTAGTATTGAGCCCTCGATGGTCCATTTAAAACCAAATTAAAAGTGTATGGAAATATCTCAATATTAAAATATACTGTATCTATTTAGGATTTATGATTAAGAAGGGAAACATTATATAATTTTTGTTTTAATACTCATTTTATATTTTTCATTCCTTTCTATGATTTTCTTGTAAATTTGTTCCTCATTTTTATTTTTAAGCTTTTACTCCCCTTCTTTTTCTCTTATAAGAGAACGACTTGTAGATTTAATTTCTTTTATTCCTCAGGTTCTTTGAGATAGGATCGTTTTGTACAGATCTCATAGTCTCTGTAAAGCTATTTTAATTCCATTTCGACTTCGTTTTCATTGTAAAGGAACTTTTCATCTAAATATTCATTAAGCAGGTTGTTATTATATCTAATGGCGCTGAAATCAACCTTACCAAATTTAACAAGTTCTAAGAGTTTTCCATATTCATTTTTTATGAAAACTTTATAATATAGAAAAATAATTACCTAAATCTTAATAAGTTTTAGACAAATAAGCATAAGCTCCCCTAGGGCCTTAAGTGAATGTTGCTTAATCAGGATATTTGTACACTTATATGATTTAAGAAAAGTCATAATAACTTAATTCCCTATAAAGTTATTGAGCATTCTTCACAAAATCTAACTCTATTTGCAAAAGGTTATTAATAAGATTATTGTATTATTGCTAGTAATTCTTTTTATAATAAAATAAGGTTTATATCTTTTAAAATTATAAAATATCTTCTTTAATTTCTTCCAATTCATCTTTGCACTCAGTTTAAGTTATTGGGTCACTATCATATAAAATAATCATACTAATCTGAATATTTCCATTACTAATTAATTTGTGTCATTAAAATAGATTTGTTATCATAATTCTAGTCTTCTTATTTATCACTCTCAATCAAAGACGTCAGGTAACTTTTCTATTTTTTATTATAAAATTGTTGATCTTTTTAAATTTGATATTCCTCGTTGAAATCCAAGCCTGTACACGTTGTGTACTTTTCTAAGCCTTGCTTTAAGTATGATTTTAAATATTTTTCATCTTCATTTCCCATATTACCTACATTTTCATTGAACCCTTTATAATTATCAAATAATAATTTCAAGTTTTTCAATATAAAGGTCAAATAATTTTAAGCTTCATTATAGCTATTCCTTAATTATACTTTTATTAATTATAATGGTACTTAGACGATTATTTATTATTTGCAATCTAGAATAAGCCTTTACCGCTTAAGCATCATCAGGTTTATAATTTGACTAAAAACTTTTAAATTCCACTGGAATGAACCTAAGGTTCAATTTTGATATGAGGGAATTTAAATTTGTAGGGTTCAACTTTCTCATTAATTTAATTCATTATAGTTCTAAAGGAACTTTGAATATTATATGAATTTAGTAAATCTAAATGCTGATAATCTCTTAATATGGCATGTTTGTCAGTACTAATGTCTATCCTGCAATTATATTCTTCATTATAGCCCAACTTGCTTGATAGCTTCTCTCTATAGCCTTCTATTGTTTTTCCTTTTAACTTATAATCATGAGAAATATCTAGATCGTACCGTTCTTTTCCTGCCCCACAAATTTAATAGTCTCTATTTATTTATATTAATTCCTTATAAACATCATCTTGTTAGTAAGTGAATTAGAAACTATTTATCTATTAGTTTTAATTTTTAATGTCTGAAATAAACTTCTCATTCAGTAATTGTTAAAGTTCGAGAGCCTACTAGATTTACTAGTAGATTATATCTAATAATCATAAATATAATACTCATTTCTTATATATATTCCTCATAAGATTTATAAATTTAGTAAGCAGTTTTTGAATCTGGATTTGAAAATTCATATTCTACATTAAATGAGGGAGTGTAAATATATCTTATATTAATATTCTTGACTTAATCAAGAATTAATTTAAAATTAAGGATATATTTATCCTTATTATCAGATAGCAGATTGACAATTTTATTTTGATCATTTTAGAAATCCTTGAATTTGAATATTTCTTATATTTTCAAAAATTAAAGAAAATCCTCTTCTATATCATTTTTGTGACTAGCACATTCGGACTTTAGAACAGGTTTACTTATTTAATAAATTTATACTATTCTTGATACTGCCACTTTTATTCTAATTATAAAGTTATGGGATCGATTATCTAATTTTGTTAATTCATATTTTTTTTCTTTTACTGTTTAGATTTTTTAAGCGATCTTATTAATCCATTTTTCAATTATTTAACTTTGTCTAATAATTGAATCCTCACATTTGGAAAGGGTTATTGAAAACATATATAGTAATCTCTGCTCAATTACAGAATCTCTAATTGAATATCTTTAATTTAGTAGCCATCCAACTTTCCCAGATCTTGTTGAATTTACTTTAATTTTTATTTTTGAATAGAGATCTTATCCAAAAACCCTTAAGTGTAAAAATTTCCTATACTGGTCACTAGATTTTTGATTTTTGCTTAAAATATTATCAAAAATATTACATATTTTTTTTTCAATATCAATGATTTTATCATAATATTCAACAACTTTAGGATCATCAGGGTCTTTTTAGCCTTTGTACTATTTCAGCTCTTAAGGTTTGTACTCTGTAACCTTTTATATCAACTCGCTATTGACTATAGCACTCTAGTCCTTCACTTTAGTTAAACCCTCTAAAACTGTTAACATATTTTCGTGTTATTGATAATTGGAAATGAAGTCTTTTAATATGCTCATTTTAGAAAACGATGCAATCAATTCTTAAATTTCTTAGTCATATGTCAGTTATCGGATAGCATTCCGTTTGCAAGTTCTCATAACAATCGGTGGTCTTTCTTTGTATTCAAACCCATGTCCATACAATATGAGTATCAAAAATATGATATTCATTTTTAAAAAAATTAATAATAATAATAATCCTAAATGTTGTTTTGTTTTATTACATTATATTCTTATTGGAATAATTTCTTTTTCATAATCATTTTTTGTGTTTATCATTCTTATTCTATTTTGTTTTCTTCATCATGTTTTTTATTAAAAATGATTAATGAATTACTTTCTAGGCATCTGCCTTTTCTTATTCATACTGTTTTCCAGTACATATCTAATAGTCTCTATATAGTTATTTAAGCTCTTTCTCAACGGTATCAGATTAATACTTGAATTGTTTATCAAGATACTCATTTAAAATAAACTGATTGTATCTTATGACACTGAAATCATCTTTATTCAGATTTAATAGTCCTTTGGCCTTTATATAAGCATCCTTATAATCCACTTATAATAAATATTAATAAATTACATAAATATTTATTAAACTTTTGTAATGATTCGAATGCAATCTCAGTGGGATCGTCTTATTGTTTACTCTTTGGAATATTCTCAAAACTAATTATGTTCCTTTCCAAATCAGTATACTCCATTAATAATCTCACAAACTTAATATTTTCAAGGAATTCATCTTCAAAACCAAGGAGATCATCAATAACTTTATTTTAGCTTTTTTAATAGTTTTTCTGATATTGTAGCAAAATTTAAATTTTCTTAAATTGAAGAATGTCTTCTTTTATTTCATTTAATTCTTCCTTGCATTCTTCCTTTTTAATTGGAGGACTATAATAAAGTATTTATATACTATTCTTCAAATTTCCAATCTTGTTGAATTTGAATATAAGACCTCTTAAGGCTCTTTACTCTTTGTGATTTTTTGGTTGATTGCTTTTGCTTCTAAGGGGTTTTCTTCTAATTATTATAAATCATCTACTGATCAATTTCCACTAATGAGCTTAATTTTTCCTTAATTAGAAATTTGTTTTGAATATGGGTGATTTTTTGAGCCTCATAAAACTCCTTCCCTTAGCAAATTTTATAATCTCTCAAAAGCTCAACTATTTCTTGTTCTTTAACATAATCTGAAACAGTTAAAGCAAGCTTATTGTTCTTCCTTAGCAAATCAATTGCTTAGTCTAATTCTTTAAATCTATCTTTAGTTGTAATCTCTCCTCTATCATAAACTTTCTCAAAGGGCATAAACTATTTAGCTGAGTCAAAAAGATTGCTTATTTACTCTATTTGAATTATTGTGAATGATTACATAATTTTTTATTAAGGACTAAGAGAGTATCGTACATTTCAACTGATGACGGGTCATCAGGCTTATAATTTTATTGTAACTCCAATAAGTTTACTTAGTATCTTTGAAACCTTTTATCAAAATCCTGTAAATCGTATCTTTGAAATATTCTTTCTCTGTCTTTCCATGGTTGAGAACCATAACCACGACCATAACCCATATTTTGATCAAAAAAATCCTACCTAGGATCTTCAAAAATCTTATATTCATTTTTTATTTTTTCTAATATTTTTTATTTAACAAAATTAAAAAGATTCTCTTCAATGTTTTGGATATTTTTTTGACATTATTCTTACTTGATTGGTGGGATTATGAACGCCTAATCTCCTACTTGCTATAAATTATTAGTTTTAGGTATTTTGATATCCTTAACGATTTCATATTTTTCTTAACCTTTACATGTTTTGTAATCTCTATCCAGCTATAATAATTATTTGTAAACATGATCAGGTTAGTAAGCATAATTTTATTTAATTATGTTAATTTTATCAATTAAACTTACAATTTGTCTAATCAGTTATGATGCCACATCTAGGAATGGCTATGCTTTACTTATTAGTTAAAGCGAGTTAGCTAAAAATTATTGATATCAGAAAATACTTATTAATTTATCGAGTTCTCTGATTGAATCAAAAAATTATCTATCTTTGCCGTATATCTGATTTAATTTTTCTATGTCATTTTAAACATCTTTATCTAGATTCTTTAAATTCAAAGATTTCAGAAAGTCATTCACAATTTTACCATTTGCCTAATACTGATTTGAAAATGCTGTTAACTTTTGAACCAAAGGATCGGTTTATTGTGATTAGGATATATACAAAAGAGTTTCCTATATTTTTAGAAAAAATAAAAAATCTTCATTTAACTTACTGATTGATTTCTAGCACTCACTCTCCTAAATGGGTTATCTTTATAAATCATAATGTCATACTTTTCTTAAAACTGCCAGTTGACACCTGTATTTAATTCCACAAATTGAATTTATTTTGAAACCTTTTTATTATTCTTCTTTTGATTTTTAGACTTTTATTTTTTACTTTACCCTAACTTTAACTTATTTGATATCATGACTCTGGGACCGAAAGGCTTTTTATTTTTTCCTTAGTCTTACTGATTCCCTATGGTCTAATCTTATTTTATTTTTAGTAAGGATTCATCGATCTTTTTAACAATAACAATCATATTCCTCACAGAGGCTTCAAACCCTTGAAAAAATTCCTGGCTCTCTTATGCTATTTAAAAGAAATATTCTAATCATAAGATAACATTTATACAGATTTTTTTATTAACTTCTTTCAAATACTCGTAAAAAGCAATTGCTTAAATGTCTGGTGGTATTTCAGTCCTTTTGTATTCTTTGACTTCGAAAAATTTATTCGTTTTTACAACAGCTTGTATACTCTCAAGTATTTATTTATTAGATGTAGAGATTGTATCAACTTTTTACAGTTATTTAAGCATATCATTTAAGCCTAACTTGGAATTAATACGTTTAACATAATCATCCTTCTGTGACAAATATTATTTATCTTCCCACGATTGCCTATATTATATTATCAAATAAATACTGTGTCTAAGTAAAACTAGAATTTTATTCACTCTCAGCACCGACTAGATATGCAATCAGAAGTAAGTGTATTAAAATCTTCACAAATTACATTTCTAATATAAATTAATAAAATGTTGTTTTGTTGTGTTTTTGTTTTTGTTACTTATGTATTAGAAGAATTGATTCATAAAATTTTTGTCAAATGATTTATTTATTTATATGTCAAGATAAGATACAATAGGGATTTATTAATATTTTAAAAAATATTAATGTATAGATTAATTTAATTATTTTTATTCAAGAATATTCAGAATGTAGACCAACCCAATCGATTACAAAACCACCATAAGTAAACTCTATGAATAATTTATAAGACAATCTTCCTTGTGGTTTCATGTAGATGTTTTACCCTTACGCAATCTTTCACTCAAGCTAAGAATCATTTTAACCTTAACTCTATCTACTATAACCCATAGTTTAAACTAGTCTTTCTTGCGACCCAACTTAGTACCACTTGGATGTCCCAAAAGATGAAATAAGTATAATTCTCTATTTTCATCTTATTAGAATGCGAATCCTCAATGCTGATGCAACCATAACATCACTCTAATGAGGAAAATTAGCAGTTAGTAAATCAGGATGAGAAAAATAGTGGCACTCTGAGGAGTATAAAAAAAATCTATTAAAGAGAGAAGAAAAATAAACCGAATGAAGGAAAAAAATTCAATAAAGGTATAATATTTTTTAAATACATAGGTCGATGGACCTAAAAGGAGTAATTGTTCTATGAAAGATTCCTCATTAAACATGATTCCATGATGTCAGATCCTGATAAGAAAAAATAACAAAAAATATTTTTGATGATGAGCTCATATATTAAGACAAGATCGCCCGACCAATGTCGATCCCATCATTAGAAGTTTTCTAATTCATTAGATGAAGATATCAGTTTATGATATATTAATTATGTTGCTGTTTATTATTATTCCCTTAATTCAGTGCCGATACAAGTTTCCTAGTGATTATTATTCCCATAGAAGAAGCCTATAAACAGCAGGTCAACAAGTTGTGAATTAATCAAATTTGCAAATACCTTGGAATAACATCAGAATAGAATATGATTTCATTGCGACATTCGATGCCTAATCTACAAATTATGTTTCAGGATTATTGAGCATCACAAAGACATTCCTAAGCAAACACATAATGGTTAGATCAAATTAGGGATAACTAAAATACAATTCAAGTTGGGGTTCAAATTTAGGTGGATTCCCTATCCCCTAAGCATTAAGAAACAAGTCTTATAATGCTGATGTGGTATGACTACTCTTTATTTTTAGGTGTTTTTCATAAACATCGAAAACTCTCCAAATGAGACTTATCTAGCGTATGCTGGACCATAGAAGGGAGACCCTAATTTCTCTGAAAGACCAACATTTTGTGTAGCCTCATTCAATATGGCGTATGTTAATCTATCTCGATAGACAGATATCATATATTAGGTGGCCATTTCTACATCAATACATGAGTTTTTGCATGGGTTAGGGTTTATTTACGACATGGCACCAGCGTTTTATGATTCAAACACAGGAGTTAGTTATCAAAATGCTTCCTATACAGTTGATAACATATCCTATTTATCTATGCCAAGAATGGTCAATTTTGCTTAAAACTTCTTTTAATGTTCATCGATTCAAGGTATCAGAATGGAAGATTAAGGAGGAACAGGTACAGCATAAAGCCATTTTGAAAGAGGTTTATTTGGTAAAGAAATGATGACGGGTTCTGATATAACAGGTCAGGGTGTTATGACAGACTTAACATTTTAGTTTTTACAGGACACTGGATTCTACAGATTATCAGAATATACTCCAGATATAAACAGTTGGGGATATTAGAGAGGATGTGATTTTGTTAATAAATTATGTAACTCCACTAAAAAGTTTCCAGAATTTTGTTATTAAAATAACACAGTATATAATATAAATTATTTAGCTTGGATGCTCATATGATGGATCTGGGATAGCGGTTTGCTTAGATTCAGATGAATTAGCTGGTACCTGCGAATATATGGTAGGTGATGATTCCTATCTTTGTCTCGATCCTACAATAAGCCTTCCATAAAATTAATTTATGCATACTGGCTATGACAGCATGTGTATTGAGGGATATATATCTAATGTCTCAACTGCAAATAATAGCATAGGGTTTGGATGCTATTAATACAAATGCAATAATGGTTAACTTAACATAATCGTTAATAACTTAACATTCGCTTGTAATGATTCAGGACCCATAACAACTCCCACAGGATATTACGGATAAATAAATTGTCCTAAGAATCCTTAATTATATTGTCTAATAGACGATGATTGTCCAAATTAATGCAATTCTAGAGGATTTTGCATGAGAGGAGCAGTAATTAATTTATCTCTTTAGTGTACATGCAATATTGGGTATTCAGGAGCTTCTTGTTAAAATTCATGCTCTACATTCAGAAGAAATGATCAATGTGTTACAACTTGTCCTTCAGGAACATACCCCGAAGTTCAATCTCAATATTGTATTGGATGCCCAGGAGTATAATATATATCTAAAATAGAATTGTTAAACTTGTTCAAATTTCAACAAATGCACTGTCTGCAAAGATGGTTACGTTCTCAAAGGTGACTTCTGTGATAATTAGCCATACTCTCTGTCCTCGATAATTTATTTATCATTGATGATTCTCATTATCTGAACAAATATAAATATGAAATTAGTTGATTATGGTGATTCTGACTCCGAGAATGATGTTCCACTGCCAGTCCAAGTTCCAGTTTAATCGATAGCCAAGCCTGCTATAAAGAAATTTAATATAGAGGATTTGAATAAACTTTCTAAAAAGTAAAAGATAGAAGAACCTTAGAAATAATCCATCGACATTATCGATATGGAGCTTGAAGAAGAATTGAAATACAACAACATAGCTCAAACAGTGAAGAGCACTAAATTCTGTCTTGCACTTCCAAAGCCCAAGAATAAAATAGAGGATAAGGGATTCGTTTAGAATTACAAAAAAAAGCTTCCACCTCCACCTCCAGGAGTAAATTTCAAAGATGCTGAAAATTTAACAAATACCCTATCAAAAGAGGATAAGCAACTCATCGATGAGTATGACAAAGATGATGAGTTCATATAGGACCCTAAGGCTATTAACAAGCCTAAAGTAAATATGGCATATGAGGATATTGATTTGAATGATGAAAACATAAAAGTTAAAATGATGAAAATAGTTGACCAAGATGACAAGTATTGGTAGATTCAGAGAGATAAAATAATGTAGGAATAATAGATTTATATGAAAGCTCCTGAAATCAATAGTTTTGCAAAAAAAGAAAAAAACCATATAGATTCATTATATTATTAGGCATCCCTCAAAGATTAATAATATTAAGAAAAGAAATCAGAATAAATGGCAAATAAGGAGAAAAAGAAGTAAAGGTATGCTTGGTGAATTAATTTACATTTTACGATTTTCTTTTTATTTTTATATATATTTTTATTTCTTTATATTATATAATAAACAAACAAAAATATGTTGGCAACAAAATGGGTGATCGAAAATTTCGAGATGCCAGACAGGAATGTTTATAAACTTTCGAAATTTAACTATCCAAGAGCGCATTGTACACCTAAGACTAGGACAACTAGCAATGTTGGGATCACTTAAACAGCAGTCACCCCCATCAATTTGACTACAGATGGGACTACTAAATTATAAAAGGAAATAGCTCGTGCTAGAAAACAACTTCGATTAATTCATAGGGAAAGAGTGAGTAGTATATTTAGAGAATCATCGCATAATGAGAAAATTAAACTCAGTTCTCTCCAACCTCATTCGCGATCAAAAAACTAAACTCCTGATTTTAGCACATTGTATGATCGATTCTAAACACCTTTGAGAAAGACTGCACCTACCAAACGTAAACCAGTAGAATTACCATAAAGAAAATTGTTCGTGAAAACTTGCATTAAGGGTTCTCGACCCAAATTAGTAATAACTAGAGATTATTAAGACCGTCCCTTGACAGAAAGAAGATCAACTGTCTTAATTACATCGAGATCGGAATAGGTGATGCAAAAAGTACCTTAATTGGTAATTACAAAAAAACATGACGAATTTAAAGAAATGATGGACATATTCTCTGATCGCAGAGTTAAAGCCATTGTTTCTGATGTCTCTTTAAGGAAGTCTATCGTAGATTATGATAAATTAAGATTGGAGTTGCGCAGAACTTTAGTATACGTGAGTAGATTGAATTTAGATTTACAGGAAGTATTAGAAGGGAAAGTGTTTAGTTAAAAGCCTTTTGGAAGACCATATGCCTATGAATTAATTCATGCTGCTAAAATAGGCAGATTGGATGAAATTCAAGAATTAGTAGCATAATCGAAATATATTGTTTATGATTTCGATTATATTTATATGACAGCCTTGCACTGGGCCTGTAAAAGAGGCCATTATGATGTTGCCAAATATCTAATTGATTAAGGGGCAGACATAGAATTCTAGGACATTATTGGAAGACCTGCTCTTTATTTCGCTATAATTGGAGGAAACAATGATATTGTTAAATTGCTTTTAGATAAGAAGGCAAATCCGTGGTCTACTGATGCAGTAAATTACAACCATGTTTGTTAATAATACAATCCAAGTGCTCAAGAACTTTTGGGAAAGGCTAGGAAATAATTTATAATGTTAAAGATGACACCTCCATCTATGAGAGATTAAATATGGAAAAATCTAAGAAAATGATTTCAATTTATATATATCATTATAACTAATGTAAATATTTAAGAGCAATCTTAATACAATATAGTTCTGAAGGATCCACATGGTTGCTGTATTAATCTATAGGAACTGATTTTGTAACTTTATCGCTCTAAATTTATATTTCCTTTGAATTCAATAAATGAGTTATCTTGGAATATATTATATGATTACCTTTATTTTTGATGATGTTAATTGACCTTCAAATGTCAATCCCTATTTTGCATTCTTAATTAAAAATACTCCTTAATCATTCTGGATCTTATTTTTTATATTTCTCTCTCTTATTGCCTTGCAAACTTATTTTGAATAAAGATAAAATTTTTAGAGTTTAATTGGCAACTCAAAAGTTTTATAAACCTTTTGCTTTAAACCACTCTTCTAAACGACAACTTGTTCACCATTATTAAGGATTTAGAAAATAAGCTTTTTAGAGGTAACCTCCATTTCAAATTTTCCATCATCATAGATTTGCAACTATCCATTTCTTGTTGACAATTTGCAAGGTTTCAAATCATCAGTTTTAAGAGGTGATTCCTGAAATTACTTCTACTCAACATTAATTTCTTGTTTAATGTTTTCTTTATTGTCAGAATTTTTCCTGGATTCATCTTTAGGCAAGTAAAATCTAGGCACTTACTCTAACTCTACTACCTTTTTTTATGCCTTGCTTTGTGTGGTGAGTCCAAACAATAACTTCTTACCCCCTATGGATTGTTATTGTTACAGAAATTAGTTTACAATTTACTATTTATCTAATTAGACCATAGAGTTTGTTTATCTGTGAGTCTATTTAACTAAGGGAGTCATATCAAGTAGTTATCGTATTTGTGAACTGCTTTGATTTCTTATTTTGTCGCTAGATCCGAATCTATATATTTTATCCACAAAAAAAGGATGTTTAAGGATTTAATTGATTGAGTATCTTTAATCCGCATCCAAATTGATTAAATTTAATAGTAAATCCTTAAAGCTGCTGCTGATGGTTTTTGGAATCTCAAATTCCCCTAATTTGACTTTTCTTAAAACTTCTCCCAATGCAGCATCCTCAAAAGGCCCCTTTCCCATACACATGGCATACAGACAACACCCTAGTGACCATAGATCTACTTTTTTGCCATAGGGTTGATTATTTAGTACTTCTGGACTTATGTAGTTGGGTGTGCCACAAAGAGTATTTCTTTCATCCTCTTCATCCGACAATTTAACTGCTAGACCAAAATCTGCAATTTTTAATGTGGAACCTGAAATCAACAAATTGCCCAACTTCAGGTCCCTATGGATGATATTGAGATCGTGGAGGTATTTAAGGCCTTCTGTAAGTTATTTACCCCACACTCTTATTTATTATTCCGACAATCGATTTCTCTTAACCATCTAATAGAGCTCCTCATCGCAAAGTTGCATTATCAAATAGTAATTGTCATTATCTTCCAATGTCTCTATCAATTCAACTATATTGTCGTGTTTAAGTTATTTATGTATTCCAATCTCATTCAACAACTTATCCTTATTATTGAACTTTTGGATAATTTTAGCTGCATACTCCAACTTAGTTTACCTATTGAGGATTCGACAGACAAATGATCCAGCGCCTCTTCCAATTGGATTCTTAATCTGGTAATTCTAAAAATAAAATGTTATCATTTACCGCTAAAGACATATAACAGCTATTTTATAAATATTTATATCTCTAAATTTATAATACATAAAAATATAATATTGGATAACAACTTATGAACGAATATTAGTAGTAAAAGCTAATGGAGATTATTAACCATAGGGATAGTGATATCAAAAGCTTGATAAATTTATTAGAGCAATTAGCTGAGAAGAGATTGGATTTAAAATTCGAATATGATGGAGGAACTCATTGTACGATATGTGGAGAAATATACTCAAATTTGGACATACTGGATAGGTTAAATCTAGAAAATTGCTCCCATCAGGCTCACAGATAATGCATTTATAAGCACATTCTATAAAATGTAGTTGGCTGTCGTGATGAAGATTGTTTGAAGGTTGAGAAGTATTGGAGTCATGAATGGATGTAAGGAATAAAAGATTAAGAAGAATTGAAGAACCAAATTTTATTAAAAGATTTACCCCAAATCTAACAAATTCAATAACCTAAAACATTAGTATTAAAGTGTGAGGACTGTAAAATCGAACTCATTGAAACAGATCCCATTTCATTGGGTAATTGTGAACATTTATATTGCAAATAATGCTGCATATCAATAATTTCAGCTTATAGGCAAATGGATTTCTACTAATAGAATTAACTAGTCTGTCCTTTATGTAAGAAACAGATAGCTGGTGATATCGTAAAGAGGATTGATTTTGATTATTGGAATATAATTCATAGTTAAGGTGAGCAATTTGATAAATAGTAACAACTTGAGCTTTATGACCAAAATGAATAAATACAGCAATATTAGTATAATGAATAAATCGAGCAATTTGAATAGGAATAATAGGCAAGCAACCAGATTTGTGTAGTAGGTGACCATATCCTTATTGATATTGAAAAATCAGTCACCAACGTATTGTGTTAGCACATGTATTGCAGGGAACATTTTAATGAAATGATAGCAGAGTACTAATATTTTAGCAAATTTTTAGAATCTGAAGTTGTTTGCTTAAAATGTCAACAGCCTTTAGATTTAGAAGTAATTGATAATAATGATCCTAATTATTTTGCAACTATCATGCAATTAAGGTATGCTCAAGATTGATTTCTTATATTTTTAAATCTTTTTATTTTTTTCTATTCAGTGGAATATAAATAAAAAAATTATGAATAACATAATATAAAAATCAAAAAGATTTATTACTAATGATCTTGTTCTCGATGGGGTGAATCGTGGGTGATTGCATGATTTTATTCATTATATAAAATTATATAAAGTGTGATAGAATATGTATAGTAATATTTCTGAGAAAAGGAGAATCTTGTCTATTTACATAAACAGACCTAGCAAATTATGTTATGGAGATGAAGTATTTAAGGAAATATACGAGCTATCTGATATGATAGTAAATTTATGCAAAGAACACTCTGATCCAAAATTTGAATATGATGGTGATACGAAATGTTGTATATGTCTTGAGTATTATCATGAAAGTGACAACCTTGATTAAATTAGAATTAAACTGCAAAAATGTAATCATTAAGCCCACAAAGACTGCTTATAAAAAAGGATATAAAAGTATGCAACTCGTTGCCATTTATGTTAGAGAACCACTGATTGGGACCAGAGTTGGAAGAATGAAATCTGTCAGGTCGAGCAATACAAACCCTAACACAGGGAGCCATAAAGAACATCAAAATTTATGTGTGTGGCAGGTGATCATACTATAAATGATATCGAAAGATCAGTTACCAACACAACATGTTAACACATGTATTGCAGAGAACATTTTAATTAAATGATAACAGAATACAAACATTTTAGCAAATTTAAGGCATCAGATGTTATTTGTTTGAAATGTAAATAGCCCTTAGACGAAATAGTACTGAAATCTAATGATCCTGATTATTTTACAATTATGATGCTTTATAGGTATGCATGAACTGATTAATTATATTTTTTAAATCTTTTTATAATTTGTTCTATTCAGAACTACTTGGTTTTAAATGAATGAAATAAGGTTTGATATATGGATGTATTTTGTGACATATATTTATTGTTTCTATTCTCTATTCACGGAATGGTGTGATTAATTCTTTTTATAAATTATATAATTTGTAATAGAAATATGTCTAATAACATTTCCGAATTAAGAAAAAGCTTGTCAATTTATATTAACAGACCAAGCAAATTAGGGTTTGGAAATGCAGACATCATTGAAGTTTACTAGTTTTTAGATATGATTACAAACCTATGCCAGGAACATTCTGACCCAAAATTTGAATATGATGGCGATACTAAATGTTGTATATGTCTTGAATATTATCACGAAAATGATAACATCGATTAAATAAGAATTAAATTATAAAAGTGCCCTCATTATGCACACAAAGATTGTGTATTTACCAAAGGATACAAAAAAATGCAACATGTTGCCATTTAGAAGTATGCTATAGAACTACAGATTGGGAACAGAGTTGGAGAGATGCAATTAAAAGAGATATAGAATAAGTTTAAGCTGTGAATTCAGGAGGGAGAAGAGAACCACCTCCTAGATAATCAAATTATGAACCATAAAACCAATCCTAACTCTTCAATCATCAATAATAACAAAAATAGAATAAAGAGGAATGCCCCATTTGCAATACAGCATTTACTAGTTATAATAATACTAGAGAAAATATAATTTGTCATCATGTTTACTGCAATCCTTGCTACTCAAAGATGATAGCTGATTATAAAGTAGGAGGATTATTTAGGGTGAATGAAGTCATCTGTAAAGCCTGTCAAAAAGAACTAGATTTGGGAGCCATCAAAGATGTAGATAACCTGTATTTTAATTAAATAGTCTAAAAGAGAGATGAAGAATTCATGAAATAGTTTCTATGAAATAATTATAAAATTATTTATATAAATATAAATAAAAATTATAAATGGAAATGGATATTGAAGGATACAAATTACAAATATAAACATTGGAGAGCAGACTAAATCAGTATAATGATCTTTCAGAAATCTTGTCTAAAGCAAATCATCGAAATGATGTGCTTGTAGCAGAAATAGAAAGACTCAATAAAGTCGTTTTCGAATAAGATTAATTGGCTGAGGAGCTAAGAAATAAGTGTGGAAGACTCGATCTAACACTCATTGAGTACAAGGCATTTGAGATGAATCATAGAGATATGGTTTCCAAGGCAAGAAGTTTGGCAGATGAAATTGAAAGATTGAAGGAATAACTCTATAAAAAACACTAAGAATATGAAGATTTAAATAACCTTTACAAACAACTCCAACTATAAATGGAAGAAGAGATGCAGAAGAATTAAAGTTTAACACAAGAGGTCGAGACTTTGAAATCAGGAATGGAAAAACATAAGATGCTAAGCAAAATTGTACTTTTAGGAACTGAAAACGACAGATTGAAAGGAATCATCACTAAAAGGGAAAATAGTATACGAGAGTTGGAGTAATTAATAAATGAGCTGAATGAAAAATACAATAATCAACTTAGAGATAATGATGATTTAAGAATTATGGCAATTAAAAGCGACAAGGCTGCATAGAAAGCAATCTCCGACCTTTAAGGGTATTAAAATAAGATAGACTAACTAAATAAGTGTATCTAATAGTTGGAGCATGAATTGAGATCTAATTAAACGAAAAGAGAACAAGAATTACAATAATAGATTGACATTCTAAATTAGAGAGTAAAACAATTATAAGATTAGCTCAGAGATTCTGAGAACAGAAATTAAGATTTATAACGATCTCTAAGAGATTCATAAACCCTATCATAATAAATTGAGAGATAATTAAAAGAATAAATACAAACTGTACAAACTGTAGTGGTGTAAGAGAAGACCTTCGAGAGATAAAAGGAGAAATCAGTAATAATTAATGATGACAGCGAAAATAAACGATTAAAGAGATAAATTTCAGATCAATTATGTTTAATAGTTCTATTCACATCCGAAATAGAGTCTTTGAGAAGGAGAATCCCACAATCTTGAATGTGTTTGTATTTAAAAGTAAGAATAAAATAAAATTAATTACAAATATATAATCATTTTAGATCAGCTTTCTTTACTATAACTTCAGAAAGTGTGACAAATTCATCAAATGATATCTTACCATCTTAATTTGTATCTAAATATGTATAAACTTTATTTAATTCAAATTCGGAAGGGGTCTATGATATTATGGTAGATTACTTAGCATTTCCATTCTTGAGATAACTTGATCAACAATCCTAGTAATTCATTTCTATCTATATAACCACTATTGTCTTTATCATATTTTCTAAACAACTTTGTTGAAAAATCTAAGAATTCTGCTTACTTCATTTACATTTTATCTTTAAAGGAAACACTAAAAAAATTAAAATTAATTTATTTATGGTAAAGCAATTTATAGTTAAACTCATAATAGAAGTAGGAGCCATGGTTGGAAAGTCTGTAATTAAAGCATATAAGAATGTCGCTTAAAGTATATATCAAAAATAACCATAAAAGACTAGAATAAAGGATAAGCATCACCATTTACAAACTTTATAAACTAATCTATGTAAGCGGCGAACTTAACTCATAAGCCAATGACAAAACCAGAAGCTATCAAAATATTGAATATAGATCCTGAGAAATAATATGACGCAGAAACCATCCTCAAAGTAATATGATATAAAATTATTCAAGGTTTATTGGAGATAGTTTCACAAAAATGATCCTCTGAAGGGTGGTTCATTTTACGTTCAGTCTGTTATATATAATGCTAAGATTGAACTGATGAAAGATTTTCCCGATGTAAGAGAAGATGAACTTTTAAAGAAATTTTAAGAAGAAAAGTTATAACAGGAGGCTGATGATAAGGCTGAATAACAAGGTGAGGAAAAAGTTGAATAAAAAGCTGAACAAAAAGCCGAATCATCAAATGATACTAAAACAAATTGAGTTCTATATTATATAAAATATCATATTCTAAAGCTTTAACATTTTTAATCATATTTTTTGTGCATGCTTTAAACAAACAATTTGCTTATTTCAAAATTATTAGCAGATTCTATCAATTCATCCCAATCTATTACTTAATCATCATTCATTTTATAATTATGTGATGAAAACAATTCCATAATCCCGCTCATATCCTCGCATAACAATGTCTCTTAATGATATAAAAGAAATGTCATTATAAATTTGTAAATGTATATCCACCCTCCTTCAAAAACTTAAGTTAAAAATTTTCCCTTGAGTTATTGAAATTTTCAATACCATATTTTTAATTGGGATCATCATCCCAAACATACTAAATAGCCAGGGAGCACAAAACATTTCTACCTTGACACCATTAACGCAGAAATGCTGATATAAATCAGGTAGTTTTTTCAATACTAAAAAATCTAAAATTTAAATATGTTTTGATAAACCAGGAGACCTACTATTAATATTTCATACCTTTTAATCGTATAGATCCCTCAAATTTAATAGATTGAAAAGCTTTATCATCAAAGTGTATGCGATTATACCTTCACTATGATAGACCAAGACACTACCGATCATATTCATTCCTTGCATATAACCATAATCATGAGAGCAAGCTTACAGTAGCTTATGAAGAATGCTTTATTTCTCCTCGAACCCTTACAAAGGTACAGTTCTCTCAACATCCAATCTGATTTACCTATTGTGTGTCTTATGTTAGCATTTCTTTCTAAACGCATCACCCTCTTATGGAGTGTTACCCAACCATTTCATAGCCATCTCGCAAGTTCCAGAATAGGGACATCTACATTTATCAATATGCAGAAATTTCGAAATTTTATCGATCATTGTTATCTGTTTAATCACTCTTATGTCCTCGTAATTAAGTGATACCTACCCTACTTAGGATGTGGTTGAATATGTGCTTGCCATCCTATGCGGTTATCTATAAATGGTAACATCCAGTCTTTTAGGGTATTGAATTGTTAGTTTTTATTTATCAGTATCAATATTAGGTTATTGGAATACAACACTTGGCCTTTCATCCGATATGGATTCATCTTATTCAAATTTTCTTTCCAGCTGTTTAGCTGACTTTCTTTCAGGAGGCATCATGTAATTAACGATATATTATAAATAAATAAAAAAATATGCATTAATCGAAATCATTGCCAACATGTAACTTTTATTTTTTTTTATCCATAGTGATGAGTATTGAGTAGATGTACTCAGTGACAAGAGGAGAAAACGGGGCTTGGGGTATAGAGGGATATGAAGTAGCGAAAAAGTATTTTGATGCAAGAAAAGTATAAGAGGATCGAGATTTAGCTAAAGTTAAGAAAGGTATTTCTAGTAATATTATTCCTAAAGGTGAGAAAACTAAGAAGCATGTTACTAAGAGAGGTCATTTTTTAGATGATATTGCAAAACCTTTCTTAAAATATAAAGTTCCAGTTCAATATTATGAAGATAAATTAGATTTAGCAGAAAGGGAAAAGAAAAAGGCTAGGTAAGAAATAAAATTATTAAATTAAGACCTAAGAGTGCACCTCCTAAGAGATTGACATATATCGATGAAATATATAGAGCTAATACAAAGAAGAATTTTCCTTAACCAGCTCCAGGAGCCTATAATGTTTTAGTGCCAGTAGAGGAACAATTAAAACGAGCTAAAGCCTTAGAATCTAAGAAAATAAAATATGGGGAGAGATAAAATTTCTTATCAGATTTCCAGTTTTTGGGTATCAAAAATCCAGGAGCAGGTACCTACAATCCTAAAACTGTAATATTCAACATATATCCAGACTATGTTCCCAATCATAAAAAATAAATCAAAACTGCCTGCTGATGTGATAAAACACTAAAAAGAAGTTGAAGCAAAAGTCAAGGAAGGATAGAAGAGATACCCTAATCCTGATGTAGGAACTTATAAGCCATTTCCCCTTGATTATGATGTATTTGGAAAGAAATTGCAATAAGTTCATGATAAAGTTAAGATAGACGGTCCTAAAATCAAATATTGGGTTTTATTTTATTATATTTTTCTTTTAGGGCAACAAAGAACCAACAAAATCAAAAGTTGAAAAACCAAAAACACAGCAATCAATGCCTAATTTGATTGCTCACTGGCCTGGTAAGGAGGATGGCAATCCAAAGAATAAGGATAAGAAATTATTCAATTGGATGAACAAGGTAACTAAGGGGCTTGAGACAACTAAATCAATATATTATTGATTTTGAAAAGAAAAAAAATAATTAAAATATTAAATGTTTAGAAAATTATCATCACTTGTAAGAACATCAAAATTCTTCCACTCTCACGATGAGAGTGCTTAAAAAGTTTTTAGAGATTCCATCAGCAGTACTGTCAAGGGAGTCTAATAAATTAACTACGTTGTTGAATTTGATAACAATTTGAGTGCTGAAGAGAAGGCAAATTCGAAAAGATTTCTAATTTATAGATATGATCCTGCTGTAATTTTATAATTTTAACAAATCTTTAAAATAGGACCCAGAAGACTTCCCTAAATATGTTAGTTACTACGTTGATCTAAAGAAAATCCCACCTATGTATTTGGATGCCATCTTATACATAAAAGATAACTATGATTCATCATTATCATTGAGAAGGTCTTGTAGAGAGGGAATTTGTGGGTCATGTGCTATGAACTGCGATGGATTACATTCACTAGCCTGCATCAAAGCCATAGATACAGATCTAACAAAACCTTCAATCATAACACCATTGGGACATATGTTTGTAGTCAAAGATTTAGTTGTTGACATGACTAATTTCTACACTCAGTACAAGACTATCGATCCTTTCCTTAAGAGAAAATCCCCAAAGGTACTTTTATATTTTTTAAACTTTATATTTTTAGCCTGACAACAAAGAATATTATTAGTCTCCAGAAGATAGAAAGAAATTGGATATGCTCTATGAATGTGTGTTGTGTGCATGTTGCTCCACTTCATGCCCATCATACTGGTGGCATCCAGATAGATATCTCGGACCCGCTGTTCTGATGTAGGCTTACAGATGGATTGTCGATTCACGAGACGAATACACTGATGAGAGATTAGAAAAGTTGGGTAGATATTATGTCTAATTCTAGCTGAGGACATGAGAGTTGATGAGTGTTAGAACATCGGTATGTGCACAGCGACATGCCCCAAAGGATTGGATCCCCAAAAATCAATGAATCATCTAATGAAATTGATAGACGATTTCAAAGAGAGAAGAGGAGCACAAGAAGCATTATGATATTCATGCAAATAATTTATTTATTATACTCTCAGATTCTATTGTAAATGTTGCTTCCTTCCTAATCTACTCTGTTAATGCGTTAATCTTATTTGTAGCAATTAAATATTCAACAACATCATTTATTTGAAGGGTCTATTATGATAATGATATATATTTATATACATTCGCTTGTTGATATTATTTCTTAGTTTGAACATCAGTGTTTATTCTATCTGATAAAAATATTGCTTGATCGATTTCATCTACTAATTGTCTATTTTAATATGAAATGTTTGATGTAAATCTTGCTTAATTGACTTCGTGTTTTCCAAATTTATGCAATATAAACTACATTTCTATTATAAATTACTTATTATAATGGACTCTTTGTTAATTCAACATTTATTGGTTTATATAATTTATCATGCTTTGTACTTACAGCTTAGAAATCCTCAAACAATATTTCATTTTTGTCTGTTTGATTAAATTTGTCATTTATCTAATATTATATCAGAATACTGTGAATGCTTAAAATGGATTAGGATGCCCCTGTCTGGACAACTAAGGTGAATATACTAAGACAAATGCATATCTGATATACAGAGTCATCTATCTCAATTATTCAAAGTAATAAATCTGAAAATGGTCTAAATTATCTGATATAATATAAAGCCCAACTTTATGAGCATCTAAATAATTTTTTCTTGCATATTCCATCATCAATTAATCATTTTCATCTTTCAATTCCTAGGATAGTGAAAATAATACACTGGTTTCTGGTGGGATTGCATAAGAATTAGTAACTTCAACTATATCCTCCTAAACTAATCCCAATAAATATCCGATCTATTAGTCATCTAATTAATCATTTGCTAATCTTATCAATTTCATAGCAACCTTAATATTTAATTATAATTTACTATGGCATCCAGTTTAATAAGTTGAATTCTTTATTTTTAATCTATATATAACTAAGAATTATACCCATAATTTAACTTTTTATCAAAAAAATTTATATTTTTTTTAAATATATATTAATTCATTTTTCAAATTTCAACTTTAATTACTAATAAGCTCGCCTGTCTCCTTCATTCATGGAGGGTTTTATATTTTATGATGCATTTATGAAATCATCATTTGTAATACTCTCCCTGTTAGCTAATATTGCATTCATAGCTGCTGTTGTTATCAAATGCTGTATATCAGCACCTGTATAATTTTCTAAATTCTCTGATAACTTAATGAAATCGACTTACTCATCAACAGGAGACTTCCTCGACAATGCCTTGAGAATATCTACTCTTCCGTCCTTATCTGGAAGAGGGACAAATAAAGGTTTATCAATTCTACCTGGTCTCAATATTGCAGGATCCAATATATCAGGCCTATTGCTAGCAGCTATAATAAAAACCTATTTTCCTAATCAAAAATATAAATATACTATCTTCGAAACCATCTAACTCAGTAAGTAATTAGTTTACGACTCTCTCACTAACTTAATTACCACCCTCTGAACCTCTAATCGGACATATGGCATCAATCTCATCGAAGAATATAATACAAGGCATTGATGCTCTGGCTCTTTAGAATAACTATAAATATAAAAATAAAATACCCCTCTTATTGCTTTTTCTGATTCTCCCACATACTTGTTCAATATTTCAGGTCCCTTCACAGCAATAAAATTAGCTCTTGAAGCATTAGCTACTGCCTTAGCTAAGAGAGTCTTACCACAACCGGGTGGACCCCATAAGAGGACGCCAGCTGGAGGTCTGACTGCAAACTTTTAAAATATTTCAGGATTTTAGATGGGAAGAACAATGCACTACAATAACTATTATCTTAGGTCTTAAAGGGATCCTATATCATTCCATGTAACATCAGGAATGACTGCAAATCCCTCTCTTTTGGCAGTTGGCTAAACTTTTTTAAGTGCTTTTTTGAAATCATTTTGTATTATTTCAACGATTTCCTCTCGATACCTTAATCTAGTTACAGCTTCTACTGCTGCTTCTTTACATAAGAGCATTTAAATCAGATGCTACGAATCCAGGCGTTATTCTTGATAATTCATAAGTGTCAATATTAGATGTTTTCAATTATTAGATTATTTTATTTATTATGTCTTCTCTTTATTTGTCTGTAGGAACATTAATCATTATTTCCTTATCGAATCTGCCACTTCTCCTCAGTCCTGGATCCAAGGAATCAGGATGGCTTGTAGTGGCTATTAAAAATACATTATTTGGTAGACTATCGACACATCCCATTAATTAGGTGACGACTCTTCTCTCCATCTACTTACTTGCCTTGTCTCTATCTCCAGCAATAACATCGATGTCATCAATCAAAATAACTGAAGGACTTAATTCTTATGCTTACTAAAATATTTATCTAATATTTTTTTCTGACTCACCAGATAGAGATGCAACAATCTCAGCACCATTCTTGATAAAGATGGTCAAATTGTGCTTTTCATACAAATCTCTGCATATTGCCTTGGCTAAATAAGTTTTACCAGATCCTGTAGTCCCAGTTAATAATATTCCTCTTGGTGCCTATGAACCCAATTAAGTGAACAAATGATTAAATTCTAAAGGTAAATAAATCATAGATTAAATCTAAGGTTGCATGCTCTCAATAGCTCCTACATCCTTTAATTAAGGTAATTATAATATTTGTTCTTCGTCCATATTTAATGAATTCAACTTTGTTTTCTTTTATATTTGCGGTTCATCCACTAATTTTTCCTTATCAGGGACTTTCTTTTCTTCCTTCTTAACATTTTCATCATAAAATTTTTTAATTAAGGATAATATTGGTTATTTCTATAATCTGGGATTGAGTTGCTAAACAATGTCGAGAACTTCAGTCATCGATGGAACTAAATTCTTCTGTTCTTTCAACTATTGGAAGGTTGACTGAATTTAGTGTGTAAGAAGCTCGCTAAGTTTAGCCATTAATTATATAAATTATTTTTTATTAATGTTCTAAAATTTAATTCCTCATATTGATTTTATAAGAAAATACCGAACGGAAAATTTTATTTTGGTTTTTTTTTTTATTCGACACTTCCCTAAAATCAGAGGCAAATATTTACTAAATCAATAGTCAAATTAATCTTCATTAAAGGAAGTACTACTTTAATTAGACTCATATTATGTGTCCAATTATTCTAAGATTAAATCTAGGTCTAGATCTTCATCTTAAGTTTTCCCATTCACGAATTTATGGTATCGAGCATTGTTGGCAGTAATTCTATCATTTGGATCAAATTTCAGGCATTTTTGTACAAAATCAAGGAAACATCTGAAATCAGGGTCTATGAGTAATTATATCTAATAAAAATACCATCATTATCCCGCTATTCTTCATAATAGGGTTTCAGATCATTCAGAGATGTTATAGGGTGGTTCTTGTCATAACATCCATCAATTTGTTTTTGAGATTCATACTCGAATTGCTATTAAGATTTAAGTATCCATTGATCTTGTTGTTTATTATAAATAAAAAATTTCTAAACTGCTTCAGTTTTTGAAATGTAACTAGATTAAGTAGGTTGTTCTTTAGTGATTTGAAGGATTCTCTATAGACATGAATATTCCTCAGCACAAGGAAATAGTGGTTATCCACATAGTAATTCAACAGCTATACATCCAAGACTCCATATATCAATTTTATCTATGTATATATTAATTAACTACTTGTATAAGTACGACACCTCATTATGATTTCAGGTGCTCTATAAAATCTACTTTAAATATAAATATATGGTGATCTGTTATTCCAAAAACAACTAGAACCAAAATCAATTATTTTGATAACTTCTTTTTAGAGTTTATCAATCATAATATTTTCAGGTTTGAGATCTGCATGTACAACTCCACATTGTTCTGCTATATCCAATCCATTTACAATTTATTAGATGAAATTTCTAACCAATTGCACTCTTAAACCACCCAGATTATTGAATCGAAGTGTATCAAGTAGACTGCACTACATAAGAGGAAAGACAAGGCAGGCATGTTTCTCATGTACAAATTGATCGAGTAATTAAATTATGTGTGGTTATTCTATCATTTATTATTTGATATAATCTTGAAGTGTTCGTAAAATGTATATCTCTTATTTACACTACTGATTATAGGCAGGCGCATTTTTAATTATCTTTAAAATTATATTTTTATATTACTTTAATCGCAAAATAATTTGTTGTTTCCATCACATGACAGCGTACAACTTGTCCAAATGTTCCTTTGCCTAGTAGATCATCGACAATATAAATGCTATTTAAAAAGAAAATATTTTATAAATTAAATATATTTTTTACATATTTTTCTTAGTATTTATTAATTGATCCTGTTGTTTGAGTATGAGATCATGATCGATGTTATCTTTATCATCATTGTATTTTGCTATTAATTAAAAAAAAGTATATAAAAATTGTCTTTACGATCATATGGGATTGTAAGATTTCTTTTAGGGATGTTAAGGGTGCGGAAGGTGTCTTTATAATTTATGGTCATGCGTTTAAGCAACTATGTGGATAAAAAAAAATAAAAAGTTATAAAATATACCTTATGCCCAGAGACACCCTCTGCCAACTCTTCCCCTTATTACTATTTCATTAATAAAATTATGAATTTTATAAGACTCATATAAGATAATATTCGTGATACTGTGGAATAATATAATGATCCAAATTTCGTAGAACAAAACAACTCACTCATGGACAAAAAGTTATGGCCGGGATTCATTATGTTAGTTAAATTATACATGATTTATGGGTTATGCAAAATTATTTTGTTTTAGTTTTATCAAATTCCAGACTAATTCAATATTATGTTTTACTATTACTTCATTATTGGTATTATCCCCCCACTGATTATCATCTTCCACCATTATATTCGGAATAAATTAACCATTAGTAATTAAATTTTAGTATAAAATTGGATTTTGATCCTCGTCATACTAATAATCAACACCTACCTGAATGAATATATGATATACAACGAGAAGGATTAGATGTATTTATCACAATTGATACTACTTAACTTTATATGTGGTTTGGCAGTAATCAGAAATTTAAGATAAAGGTTATTAATATTTCTGGTCTACTACATATATTATGTGGTAAGACAAAAGTTCCTAATATTTTAAACTGATACCAGCTTGCTAATTCTCATTTTGTTGCTGACATTAATTAATTATTTCGACCAATCTTTCCTACAACTATCAAAAGTTAGTTATTTTTCTGAGTAAGCTCTCAAAAGCGTGCCTACTGCTGTCTGTATACTTGATTATAGCTAAGACGAAATATTGTTTTAAAACTCATTTATGAGCAAAATGGTCAGTAAAACTTACAAGGAAATGACTCTGACGAAATCAATCAAACAAAATGTAGCCTCTTTGTCACAAATATCTGAAAAATCAATAAAGTCTCCCATAACAATTCTGAACTTCCTAGCTCATTTATATGTCAGTCTTGAAGATGTGAAACAATACTACCAACCAGTCGACTTGAGCAGATCAGAACTTCAAATAGACAATGATGATTCTCACATTGATGTGAATACTTTGTTGAAACATATAATTAAAAGCGATAAACGGACTCAAGGCAATATTTACAATTTTAGATGTCAATATGTAGATGATGAGGAGGGGACAGCCAACACAACATCATAAATTGTAATTGAAGTGAGGATTAAGACACAATTACAGTATAAAACACATTAGAGTGCCATCCTAATCAATCTTTATGATATCTCCACCAATTTAAAATCAGTTTATTATAAGAAATTAAACCAATTCAAGAGCAAGGTAATTAGGAGCATATCCCATGAGCTCAGAACAAGATTAGGTATAATTTAAGGGTTCATTCAAGTCCTTAAAGATGGGGCCCTTGAAGAGGAGGATAGGAAGATATTTTTTCAAGCTGCATACAACAATTGTCGAATTCAAACTTTTATAATTGGATCTATTGTAGACTATAACTTATTGATTGAGAGAAAGATCGGGTTAAAAAAAGAACAAATCAAAATAAAAGACATATTATCAGACATAAAGGATCTTTTTTATGCTGAGGCGTTGTTGAAGAAAAATTAATTGATACTGGATTCTTCAGTAGATGATGTTGTGATTGAAATTGATATTGAAAAAGTTAAAAGTATCCTAGTACACATCATATCTAACAGTAATAAACACACATCTAATGGTTTGATATTCATAAAAGCATGTAAGGATCAACAGGCGAGTACTTTAAACTAGTAAATTGGAAGAAGACAAAATTCTGTATCGTCAATAAAGGTAAGAAAAAGTGTAATAAGATAAGATTTGAATTCATCAGTTCTTGCAAGGTCTAAGAAAAATCAAAATTTAATAAGTTAGCCTTCCTTATTCAATTAGACTACCTAATCGAATGAAACTTTTATTTCAATTGAAATCAGAGATACTGGAATAGGCATAGATGCAGACAGATTAGCCTATATTTAATATCTCCTCTAGGACGATGAGAGCCATGATAAGTACTAGACAGATATGGCTGCTGGTGTCATGATAGGTCTCAGAGCATCGAATTCTATATTAAAATACCTAAATGATCGAGAAGATTTAGGAATCCAAATAAACTCAACAGAGAACAGAGGCACTATAGTCAACATTCTATTGAAAGTAAAGGCAAATCAATCAGTAGACTATCAATAAAGTGATGTTCCCAGAGATTCCAATGTTGAACTTGAAGGAAGTGTAAAAAGTATACAAAATTTTTATCAAAAACCGCATGCATTCGTTGAGTATACGCCTAATTCGTTAAAACAGCCTCCCAACAATAGTGGGAGGAAACACTCATGTCAGTGTGAACAGGAAATACTTATCGTGGATGATGAACCTTATAATCTACTTGTATTACAAGCCTTACTAAAAAAGCTTTCACAAACTGTCATCAAGGCAAATGACGGAAAGGAAGCATATATGATAATGGAGTAGAGAATAAAGGGAGCGAAATACCATAAATGTCATGCTATAAAGGCCATACTTATGGACTACCAGATGCCAGTGCTGAATGGAGAGGAATCAACTAAAGACATACTGGAATTGTATTAGGAATCATAGATGGAGGCAGCTCCAATCTTTGGACTGACTGGTTTTTCGAGCCAAGAAGATGTAAATAGACTTTTAAGAGCAGGAATGAGTGAAGTATTCATAAAGCCAGTTTAATTAAATACTTTAGAAACTATTCTATTAAAAATACAAAAGGGTGAATTCAAAAAATTTTTAAGATCTAATTTCTCCTCCTAACAACAATTCCTCTTCTTGGAGGAGTAGGATGTAGATGATCAAGATCTCATAGTAAAGTGATATTTATAAATTTTTGTTTTTTTTGTTCTAGTGATTTATAAAAAGAAAAACAATAATATTTTTTTAAAAAATCAAAATTAACTATAAATGGCACCCACATAACCCAGAAAAATGGCTATAAATTCTAAAATGACAATCAAATAATTGAATTTGAACAGTTTCATATAGATTAATAGTGGAAATACGCATACCGTGGTCGTACCAGTAAAGCCTCCCAACAGCGATAAGAGTTTTCTTAATTTTTTCTAATAATGTTGTTATTTACTTAATTTCTGGGAATACTATCGCTATGACTCCAGTTCCTATTTACTGAATGACTGTAATCGTGATAAAAGCTGATCCCTCCCACTAAAATCTATCCTTGAGTGCATTTTTGCTGGCTATCATCATAAAGGGAACTGAAAAGAATAAGGAGATTGATATTCCAATGTTACCAATGATTGATTACCAACTAGAAAGGTTATCTATTATCCAAAATTATGTGCCATCTAATGAATTAAGATATCCAGCTGTAATTATTAACAGGTATGAAATAAAACAAACTGTTGATGATAATATCCACAATTATGATTATCTTCTTTTTGTTGGAGCCTTTAAATCCTTCATCACTGGCAATACAAAAAGGTGACATACAAAACAAAAAAATGTAATAGGGTAAGATGAAAGCAAATCTGGACTAAATTAAAATAGGACTACTTATTCAATATCTATTGCAGTCTTCTAAAATTCAAAGTTTATGACAAATATTAAATATATGATTGATGTGAAACCCAATAGTGATATATATTTAATTTTATATAGTGATCGCTATAACGAAAAAACTAAATTAACGGGTGTAAAAATTATTTGAGTAATCAACATAATCCTTTGTTGATCCAGTTTAGAATTCAATTATAAGAGGAGCTAACAAACTAGGAGTTAGAAGCTTATCTGAATATTAACAGAACTGAGGGTTGTTCCCAAAATTACAAACAAATCAAACATATTTCTAAATTTAGTTCCCAAAGTAGTCGAAACCATCTCTCCATACGAAAAGCTTCCAACTCTCTTGGAGGACCAACTTAACAGATGCATAGAGAGGCAAGATATTATGGAAGAAAACGTTAATATCATTACTTCTGCTAATATCCCCGACTTAGAGGCACAGTCTGAAGATATGTGTTATTTTTACATGGCAGAGCTAGGGTTCCTATTCCCATGCAAGGGACTAACAATTATGTTAGGCTAATAAACAAATTGTTATTCCCTTGTTATTTTACGATGAGATCACTATCAGTAGTTGATATGAATGAGCTTACAATGTCAATTTCATGTGTGCTCTAGTAAGCCTCTGACTTATCATCTATTTTATATTCAATCATATAATTAATATCAAAGTTGATTAAGATATATTAGAATTTATTTCCGATTTTTTAATAATATTTAATTATGTTTCATTTTAATATGTTTTTAGATTAAAAATTTCAGGAGTTCATATAGAGGGAAAATTAATTTTACTCAGATATCCAATCCAGATTAGACTCTCACTTGGTATTTTTATTGTTAACATAAGAATAGCACGGATTTCACATATGAGTCAATATATTCCTTATTTTCGCATATTTCTATACTTTAAAATACTTAGACCAAAGTTATTTAGATGCTAATGAAAATGGTAGGATCGTTGATCAATGAAGATGCACCACCTAAAAGATCTGAATTTTTTGATCCATTCATGTCACAGTCATCAAGATCATTAAACTAGGAAATGGTTCAGCCATTATCAAATTTTCACTCCAAATAGAAAGTTTAGAAGTTTGCAAGACTGCAATACTCTAAATCTAAATCGAAGCCTAAATAATACAACATATAATCATCAATGTCCCACTCATTCCAATAATTGAATTAAAATGTGAATTAGAATATGAATTAGAATTAGAATATGAATAATCAGCAAGTAATCACTAGAATTTAAACTAACAACAATCCCTTGTGAGAGATGAGTCCTTCTGTCCAGAATGTGTTAAATTTGTAGATGGCATGAATTTAAATTAAATTCAGCTTGAGAAATGGAAGAAAACATGCACGAGACATAAAGGAACTAAAATATACTAGGAGAAGTTATTAATGACACCAGAATCATGATTTTTACATAATCATATTGGCTGCAACAGCAATAATTCCAACTAAAAGTAAAAATAGTGTCAAATCTAAGCAAAATTTGTTTGGTTGTCTAAATTTCAACAAGAGCTATTTTAGTCTCTTATTGGAATTCATAAGTGATTCATTCGTCTTATCTACTTCATGAGTTATGTTTTTTATTCTTGGTTGTATTTCATCAATTTTCTAATTAATTTATTTCTAATAAATACCTATCCTATCTGTAAGGCTGTTTGTTTTAAACCATCAGCCCCAGCAATAACCTTATCTAGTTCGTCATCGATCTTTTGATCCATATCTCTAAATCTATCTAGTGCCTATTAGTCCTCCTTCGTCAATTCATATACAACATTTCTATTCTTATCTTCAAATAATCCTTTTTACTTTAACAAGATATAATACTCTTTTAATATTCCTTAACATCGTTCGTTTAATCATCAACTATAATCTAATCATCCTTATCTCCACTCTCTCTATCTTTGATATTATCTATGTTCTCTTAATATTTTTAAAGCAATTTTGTTCTAAATTGAATTTCCTCCTCTTTATATTTTTTGTTCTTGCTCATTTTGTCTAAAGACTTTTACATCTCTTTTAAATAACTATCAGCCTCACTTATGTTCTCTCTAATTTGATAACCTGATTAATAGTTAAATTTTAATACCAAGTGCAATTAGATCCCTATCATTCCCATATTTCTATAATTTAAGATCTCTTTCATCCTACTTCTTTGCTATTTCATGCATTTTCTTAACCAACATTTCTCTTATCATGTCATATTGATTTCCTTTAGCATTTTTTTCTTTTGAATAATTATGTAATTTTACTTTTAATAGCATTCCCCCCCAATCCCTTATCTATTATGTACAGTTTCTGCATTAAATGGTTCAATTAGTTCAAATTCATTGAAAACTGGAATATAAACAATAATATAATTATTAATTTTGAAAAAAATAAATACACAAAATAAACAAATTCATTTCTTATCCTACTAACGATTGTATTACTACTGTAAGAATAACTACTACATTTGAATCATTTAGTTTTACATAAACTAATTGAACTCAAATTGTTATTGTTATGACATTTATTATGGCATAAATTACTATTAATTAGGTTTTATCTATTAAAATAGTTATTATTATTAATTATTTTAAAATGATTTTTACTAATTCATAAATTATTACTGGTTTTAAGGCTATTACTAATTTTAAAACAATTATTATTACTGATATTAAAACTATTATTATTATTGAGGATTTTAAAATTATTGTTAAGGATGAATGATAGGTACCTAATTCTAAAATACTGGATTAGGAGCAGACTAGAATTAAGTGCCATATATTTATTGTTATATTTACTCAATATCATGGAATTGCTTATTTTATAATTTCTTATTACTCTTACTACTCTTATTAGTCTTGTTAGTTTTATTTGATTTTCTGCTTAGTTTGCTCATTTGCTCCAATTCATCATCGGAATACTCTCTCTCATTATCATGCAAAACTTCTTCATCGAATTAATTTGAAGCATCACAGCCTTTCTTTCTAATTTTAATGAAAACAAATACCTCTGCAACTCCTAAATCCTTAAAGTATCCAGTATCTAAGTACTCTTCTCGTTAATAAATATTTAATCACCAATTTTTAATTACCCCTGCTCTATTAGATTTTTAGTATATGAATCAATTATGATTGAATACATTGGTCTTTCAATTTTCCCAAATACATCATCAATGTTACCCAATATCTCTTATGATTCGCTATATAGAATTTAATCTAGATCAACTACAAAATCAACAAGCATGGATTGGATTATAATATTTTATTTTGTAAACTATTCTATCCTTCCGATAAGTTTTAACTAATCTATGGTTTATATTTAAATCTCAATTATCGTCTTATTATATTTTATTATAACAATACTCTTCTTTAGATTCCTTAATATCAATTAGTTGTAAAGTGAGTTTTTCATTTTTACTGACAATACGTGAACTCTTTTCTTCTTCTTGCATGTGACTGATCTTCTCTCTCAACTTGACTATGTATTCATCGTCGGAACCATCACTTTCAGAAATCATCATTAAATAAAATTATATATCATTCTTAACTAATTTCCAAATGCAATTGCTTCGGTTTGTAATTCTTAGAAAAACTCGAATATCTAAATATTCCCAAATCAAAAAAGTTCGTAATACACAGCATAAGAAAGGTTTGAAAATAAAATACCTTATTTTCATATAATCTGTCAAATAAGCTATAACTTTCAAAATATGTGTATTACGAAAAACCCCAAAAGAACACCACAAATGTCAGAGATTACAATATATTAATGTATATTACAATTGGATAGTTCTAAAATATATATAAAATGATTACCGTATTATGCATGAGAATCACTCGAATATTAGCAATGAACACAACGCAACCTAATATAATCATTCCTGATTCCAAATAGAATGAATTTCTGCCATTCTAATAAGGTGATTTCGGCTCGTAAGAAAAGTAATTCAAAGACATTAACATTGATGCTTAAAGAAATCCCCAGAAAAACCATCTCCAAAATGCTTTCAAAGTAAATATAGGTTTCTTGATATAAATATATTCTTCGGGATGTTTCTCCAAATGGTTAGGCTTCTCAATTATCAATTCCAAAAACTCAGATGACGGATGTTCTTCATCAAATAGAGCATACAATATGATTGGTAGTGAGGTGAAAAATACATTAAACACTTATGATAACCATTAATCATAGATGATAGAGCCACTAAACCCATTAGTCAAACCAAAAAAAAATACTGCACCAATGAACAATTAGTTCTTGTAAAAATTAAACAGTATTAAATTACTATTTTTCCTATAGTACTCCCTACCTGAATATAGTAACAGTCTTCTTAATTATTAAAATTCACCCACTGCATAATCTGCAGCTTTTGATGCCTATTGCCCTTCTAAGCCTCTTATGCCGATTCCAACATGTGCCTATGTTATCATGGCAACATCATTAGCTCCATCACCAATAGCTAGTGTTATCTTTCCAGTTGATTTCCTTATTAATTGAACCACTTCTTGCTTTTATTTTGGAGAGACTCTACAGCACATCACAGAATTGGCTCTATGTGCCAACTTAAAGAACCTATCCTAATAATTGTGAATTATGATAACTAAGGCCACACCTGATATTATTAATGAGACCTAGTCAACTGGATTTGAATCAACAAAATGGATAGCTTTATTTAACTATCTATCAACCTAATCCTCTGTCTCACCATCAATAATGAATTGCCTTATCTCCACCTGCAATAATTTACAACTATATCCTATATTAATTGCAGTCTCTATTTTATCTCCAGTCAAAACCCAAACATTGATACCAGCCTTCTTGAGATCAGCAATGACTTCACCTACATTTTCCTATAATTTATCCTCAATAGCTGTAGCCGCTAGAAGAGTTAAATTTTATTCCAAATCCTCTTCGAGTTTTGATATTTCAAGATCCCTAGTTTCAACATCATACTCTTGGCACTTGTTGTAAGCTTTTTGGAAAGTCTCAAATTCAATTTATGATATGTTCTTAGCAGCCAAAACCAATGTTCTCAATCCCTATTGAGCATACTCTTACAATAATTTCTTAGTATCATAAATGACTTATCTATATTCCTAATCTTCATCCAACCTATCCTCAAGCATAGATAAAATTATATTATCAGCCCCTTTACAAAAGAGAATCAATTTCCCTTATTAATCCTTAAGAATTATACTCATTCTTTTTCTTGTCGAATTAAATTCAATAACCTACATAATTTGGTATGTTAATATCTCCTTGGTCTATCTACACTATAGTTTCATAACGCTTTCTTCCTTTCCTAAATATTTGAACCCTTGCTCTGCTGCAAAACTAACCAAGGCTAGTTCATCAGGTGAGCTTGCATTGTAAACTATCTCGTCATCATTTTTTACATTTTCAGTCTGAATTGTATGGCATAAAGATAAACATAATAAAGTTGCAATATTTTTGTGACTCATCCAATCTTAATTCAGTCTATCTAATAAATATAATTACTTGATGCTATTTTTATTTAATTAAATTTCTTCCTTCACCGTATGCGTGTATCCTAGATCACTAAAATCAACATGAGGCGATGCCGCCTGAGTTGGAGCCTTCTAGAATACCAGTTTTTCATCATCAAACAATTCATCTTACTAATCCTATAACCCATACTTAATGCCATTTACAGCTAGACTCTTGAATTTCATTATATTTTATGTCAAGGTACCAGTTTTATCGCTAAATATATATTCAATGACTCCTAGCTCTTCAGCTAAATTAGACGAATGAACTTCAGCACTCCTGCCTTAAAATTAGTAATTTTTGTCTTATTGCAGTATTTATGCTTGGAAAAACTTAACAGTCTCCAAAGTTACCAATAATGAGATAGGAACTGAATTACCCATCAATAGGAACCACATGGCAAATCTCAATACAAAGTTATAAAATTGATTTTATTCAGGATCCCCTGAAGATATCTGCAAGTATGGAAGTTCGTATTAATTTTTTTCATACCAAATGTTATAGTAAATAGACGCCAATAAGCATTAGATGATGAGTACAAGAAAAACCCACAATATTTGCTTACCCATAAGTTTCTCTACAGTTGAATATTTCATTTTTCCTGAAATAGAATTCATCATTATTTTGGAATCATGCCCAGTGTAGACCACAACAGCCAGAACCCACTCAGTATTTTAAATGCTGCAACCTCTTTCAATGAAATTATCGTAATTTAGATATTCCCTATTGTTTCTCTTCTTCTCCTTCTCAATAGTGAAGTATCCCTTAAATTTATACATTAAGGGGTTTTATTTTTCGAAATCTAATGATATAAATAAGTCATAAGGTAATCGTTTGTCTGTAAGGTTTTTATATATGGCATTCAGAGACGGAGGAGCTGACTTGCATTTAAGATTAGTCTCGCCATCCAAATTTTTAGTTTCGATAAAGCATTCACTATTTTTTGAAGAGGCCAACAAAATAACATCAGCAGGAACTCTCTGTCTATTAGTTATGCGAATAATGTCTCCCACATATAGATTTTGCCATTTATCATATTCGAATATTTCAGTCCTTATGGAATACCTCTGAATTTCCCTTTCATTCTCCTCCCTATCAGCAATATGTCGTTTATAATCTTCATAAAAGTCTTTAATCATACTAACGATTATTATAAATAAAAGAGGTGCATAAACTGTAGGTGTGCCATCTGTAGTAGTGACAGCAGGCAGTATTTAACTAATCTTAAAAATCAAAATTTTACAATATTCCTAATAATAGGAAGTAGACATTTGATGTTTTAGTAAATTATTCCATAATATTCTTGGGCAGGAATGTTATGATATTATATTTTGAAGTTTCGACTCTATTATTAGGTATATTCTTATCAGGTGTACCAATTATGATCTATACTATTTGAAATATTTATTACTTTTCTGTCTGGCTACAATTCCCACGGTGCTCTTCGTTTGAAACATCCTTATTTTAATTCATTCTAATGATTTCGGTAATCAGTAATATTCATGCTGCCTTCTTTTTTTTAAATGAGAAAAAAAATAAAAAAAATTATATAAAAATGTAAAAGACAATAGAATACCCTGATGGATATGTTTTACGTATTTTTAATTCACATTAACTCATAGCCATATTTTAATGGGATCCTTTGCGCACTAGCAACAAACTTGTGCTTTCAGAAGATAGATTGTAAGTAACTGCTTCAGATGGTTCTGGATTTAAAAGTGCTATCGGAGATTTATAATTTGTTCCAGGAAATAGATATTATTTTGAAATTGTAATAGACAAAGGAAGTCTTATTAAGATTGGAGTGTGCACAGTAAACGGAGTTTTTAAAGATGTATAATATATTTGATTAAGTAAGCATTTTCAGACACAGAGGATGGATGGGCTATATATAATGGTGAGCTTCGTCACAATTCAAATTCAACTGGTAAAAAATATGGAAAGGCATACAAAACGGGCGATGTTATAGGCGTGTACTTAGACATGATGTATAATTTTATTAAGAATAAAGAGATGGACATTTATCATTTAGTATCAACCACGAACACTAAGGGGCTGCATTTGAGGATATTAAATTAAAAACGCTGCCTATGTATGCGGCAATAGCTCCAATATATAAGGACGATGGTGTATCATTAAATATGGCAATTAAAGAGGATTGAAATTTTTTTATATATTTTTATATTTATTGTTTGCTAAATGTCTATCGCAGTCAAGGAAATGGAGTTTAGAAAGAAGAGGGGTGAACGTATTAAGTAGTTGATGAATAATGAACAAAAAGATGATTTTTGGGATAATAACAAATATTTCAATCAGGAAATTTACAAGAGCGAAGATGAATCATACTAATAAAAACAAGGAGAGAAATCAGACTCATACGATAGTGATTTTGGAGATTCTTCATCTTCTGAGAGTGATTAAAAATCCGCGAAGGAAACGGAAACAAAGAAAATTAATCAGGAAAAGAAGTAACGATAATTTCCAGAGTCTAAACGTATGTACATCCATGACCTTATAAGTTAAGATTATCTTATAAGGGAGGCGGTTTTGACATAGATTATGAATAAGTATAATTTTGAATTATTAAGGATATCTCTCGAATAATTGATAAAAATCGAGGAAGATCGTAAAGTGATTGATTTAGAACATAAGGTTCATCTCGAAGGACCAATTATTAGGAAGATTAATAACGCAAGTGGGACAACAATCCAATTTATCGATCATTAACCTGAGATATTTGAGAAATCAATCAAACCTATTAAATAGAAATCTAATAAGAAATACAAGGATCCAAAGTCTGGTTAGCGTTTCAACTCTATTGCAGAGTACAAAGCCATCAAACATGTGAATAAGTTTCAAGATCGAATAAACTAGTTATTGAAGAAAATTACTTGAAGTTATTTATTGTCTTGTATTCTATTTTAATTTTAATAAATTATTTTTTTTTGTCCATTATATGAAAAGTTTCATATCTATATTCCAAACAGAACAAGAACAGCAGAATCAACCGATGTGGAATAAATTGAAATGCAGACCGCCCTCATTGCTTTATTTGGGAATATTTTATGATGAATTTAGTACAAAGAAAGAACATTACGAATTATTTGCAGATTATTTAGTTAGATAAGGACATGATGGATTATATGGCATGCACCTATCAAGCACTGTCATGAAAAGACTCAAACCGAGCGAAAACCAAAGATATGGGTTGGGTTTCTACAGGGGAGATCTTAAAGTTCACCTATATTGCGATAATGTCGAAAGCTTCAATTAATGGTAAATCTATAATTTTAAATCACAAGGCATGATTTTTTGAAACGTCTCTGTATCTTACCGAGCTTCCATAAAAGACACAAGATAATATAAAAAATTAGAAATTCAGCTAACTTGTTTCAGTGCTATAAAGGAATAAATGGTTAGAATTATTAGGTTTAGATTGTAGATAAGGCATCATGCAACAGAAAGGCCATAATTAAGGAAATTCAAATTCTAAGAAGACTTGATTTTAGGGGGTTATAACATTTACTGGAAGTTTATGAGGAGTAAAATCAAATATATATACTATTTGAACAGTTTCTTGGTCGATCCATCAAATCGAGAATCCAAGATTACTATAATTTAAACGAGTAGGCGAAATCCTATGTATGCTATAAATTATTACTCTCTCTAAGTCACATTCACTAAAAGGGAATCATCCATAAAGATATAAGACCAGAGAATATCATACTATTAGATGAGTTATAAATACACAATCCAATAATTGCCAATTTCCTGACGGCAGATTACAAAGAATCAAATAAAAAGAGGAACGTTTTACCAGGATATATGGCTCCTGAGTTATTTGCAAATAGGCCATTTGATGAAAAAATAGATGTTTTCTCATTGGGTATTATTTTTTACGGATTTTTCTATGGAAGATTTCCTTTTGAGGGTAAGGACTTCAGAGAAACTTAATAATTAAATGAACGATGTGAAATATCCTATGATATTTAAACTAAGCAAATAATTTCTAACTCTGGGTTAGATTTATTGAAGCAGATGTTGAATAAAGACCCATTATAGCGGATAAGTGCAATATAGGCATTGTAGCATCATTGGTTTATAAATAAGTAGACTAAAAAATAAATCCGAAACATTTTAGCACCTCCATCATTGTCTACAATAATTGAAAAATCTGAAATCGAGCATAATGAAAGTTAATTCTTTTCGGCAAATAAACTATTTTCTAGATTCAGGATACACTCTAAGTCAGTGGATAGTATTTATATATAGGATTAAACTGAATTGGAGACTGCATGCTTGGCCTAGAAGGTGGAAAAACTGAAAATACTTGAATTTAGTCCATCTAAAGCAGGACATAAGTCAAGAAAATGAAATTAAAAATATGTTTATGAATATAACTCATTTTTAATTATGTAATGCCTTTAAATTTATATCATACAAAATATATCTACTCATTAATCTATAAATTGTTATAAATTCTTACTCATTATCCAATGAAAAGCAATAATTAATTATGTCCTATCTCTTATTTTCCATTTCTTTGTCCGGCAATTTGGGTATTTAATTGAAGATTTCATTTGAATCTACTTATTAGATAATATTACTATTATAAACACCATAATAATAACCAAATGCAGTTCCTATGACAAGTGTCATCATTTAAAACTTTATTGGATTTCTGTATAATTTTAAAATAGCAGAAATCATAATCGATCCTCCAGCAAATAATAAAATTGATGGTAATATAGTCTCTCTTTTAATCTTATAGTTTAATTTTCTAATTACTTATTAAACCATTTATTTAGTTTCCAATTTATCTCGATCTGATATTGGCAATTTAATGCAATCTCTCCAAAAATCCAATTTTTTATTTTAACAATTTTCTCTCAAAGACCTCAGCACCATGGTTGCATCATTAACTTTCCTTGGTCGATAATGGTCATGAATATAATCGAATAAAGTTTTGTTTGTTTCTGTGGGTAATATGTTCTTGAACACAACATCCCTAATTATGAAATCATCGTTCTCATATTCTCCTCGTTGAGCATTTGTGAGTGTTCTATTCACTTGTTTCAGGGTATTGAATGATATGATCTACTGATATGTGATTTCGTTCTTCCAAGCTTCATCTAATTCATATTTAAAAATATTCATTATGCATAAATTTGCTAAAACATTCTTATTGGCAAGTCTAGCCTACCAGGCTAAACCAATCAAGTTACTAGAGTATATAGACCCTCAGTCACTTTAAAATATTTAATCCAACACTATGGTAATCTTGAATGAGGATATTGAATTATACCTAAAACTACAATTTAAGGCAAATAAGTGCTATTTAAAAGAAACACGGGGATTAGAGGATTTTGATATAATAGCCATTAATAAATACGGGATATTACCTTTCTCAATAAAAAATGATTAAGACTAATTAAGATTGAAGAAATATTTTTAGCCATTAGAACATGTGATAAGCAAAGATGAGGCAATAAAACAATTAACAAACAATTGGACATCTCTTATTTTATCGTACATACCAGAGGATAGAATGGATTTGGAAGAATAATATCAAAATATAAATTATAGAGATATAAATAATAATGCGTAATATTTGATTATTAGAGATGCAGTTGTGGCATAATAATTTAATTTGGGTAAGAATGATATAGGAGAGGTATTTAATCATATCAATTAGATTTATGTATTGAAATAATCTTCAATAGTCACAAACAATGAATCATCATTCTAATATAATGGAAAGGAATATAGTTTTAATAAAGTAGATGCAGATCCTAATAGTGAAAATGCTGATGACTTAAGACACAAGGTGTTGGATAGGAATATAATCGCTTAGTTAGGAGAGACTCTGGGTATAGATTTATTGAAATCAACATACCGTCCAACTAAACCATATTAGATTGATAAGGTAATACAAAGGATAGGTTTGTAAAGCTAAGGATATATAAACATAGTTGAAAACATTTAGGAAATGGAAGATATTCTTCAATTAGTCTAGTTGCATTCAATTAAGTATATAGTCATCTACACAAATGCTCATGAAAGTTACAACGACAAACATCTAAAAAAACTTATAAAATTTAAAAAGAGTTTACCCATCTCTTAATAGTAATAAGTTATGGTTATTTAATTGAAGAGTCCAAAATTATAAAGAAAATATTTTGGAATTATTGAATCTGGTATTACTATTTAATAATATAATAGATATCGAATCATAAGTAAGATTTATAGATCTGCAATAAAAATAATAAGACTAAGAAGGTGAAAAATAATATACATTTCATCAGATGCAATAAAAGGCAATCGATGAATCTAATTTCTAAAATAATATCAGATACTTGTTCGATTCTAAAATAACTTCCAACCGATTGGTAGAATATTTCAAAAATCTGAAGGAATAATACTATGAATATACTGATGGCTAGTAACCGACAAAATTTATCACTAAAAATGCACAAGATACTTTACCAGATGAATACTTATTGTTATATTATAAACGAAATTGTCTATAATGTAAGGATCTATAGAAATCCCTCGAGAAAATTGACATCAATTTGCCATTTATACGAATAAACATTTTAAATGAATCGCAATAACCTTGTCCATCAAGAAGTCCTTAAATTTTAATAAAAAAGAATGGTGAGATAAAGCATGCCTAATTAGAAAAAAAGAATATTGCAGCAACTGATGTCTAGGCATTGCAGTATTATTTGAATAGATTATGATATTATTATTTATATTTTTTAAATGAGGGATTCATCTGATGACTTTTTTAAATAATTAAGTGAGTCAATAAATGCAGGTAAAGAGAAACTCCATACTAGTCCGGATGTCAATTACTTCATCGTATCGAAAAAGTACTTATACAAATTTTTATTTTAGATGGTTGACACAATTAGAAAACAACTCTTTAGATAGAGAGACACTAAACTCAGATATTGTGTTACACTAGCCAAATACAATATTCAAATATCAACCTTTGAACAGTCATATGTGGAATAAGATTTTGAAACCTGATCTCAAAGAAGGACTCGATTATGAAATTTTAGATTTTGAGAGTTGGTCCCTCATATCAAATAAGTAATAAAATAATAAATTATAAATTTAGATATGCTACTCAGCACACAATATAAAGGGATTCGTACATTTAAGATGGAATCAAGCACATAAATGTTTATCCAATCGCATTATAAATAGGTGCAATATTTCCCTCCTGTATCAATAAGTTAAAGTCTGGTAAAAGGTCAACAATCATATCTGGAAAACAGTACGTAACTACGTAATTTAAATTATAATAATTTATTGAACTGCTTGAAGACACATTACCCACAGTGTATATTATTCTTTAATAAATAAATTTTTAATAGAAATTCATTTAACTTTGTTCATAAGAATGCAGTAAGACTATATAAATGCCCGCCTGCAATGACAATTAACGATGTTGAAGCAAGAATAACTGAAGAAATGAAAGATTTAGGTTATCAAGATGAACCTATGTTCGAAATTAAAGAATTAGAATACTTAGATCCTAAAGTTTATGACACAATCGGAGACATCAATTTAGAACCTGAATAAGTTATATTAGCTGACTTCAAGGAGGTATAGAAAAACTGGTGTATCAAAAATGCTAACTTCCCCCTTGAAGCCAAATGCGAATCATGTTATAACTATCGAGTATTGACACATCCATGTGAATGCAAGAGAGTCAGCTATTGCAGCGAAGATTGCAAGAAGAGAGATGAAAATTATCATCTACCTAAATGCGAGAAAACTGATTCAGATGATGAAACTATGAATAAGCTTTAGAGAACAGAAGAATCAAAAGATGGAAAAGTCGGTATCAAAAATCTTGGAAATACCTGTTTCATGAATTCTGGGTTACAATGCTTAAGCAACACATAACCAATAAGAGAATACATTTTGAGTAATTAATACAAAAATGACATCAATCACGAAAACACTCTTGGAACTAAGGGTGAGTTATGCACTAAGTTTGGAAACTTATTAAGAAGAATGTGGTATGACACCAAATCATCAATTCCCCCATATTCATTAAAGAGAGCTATTGGAAAATTCCAACCATAATTTTAAGGATATTAATAACACGATAGCCAGGAGCTAATTACATATTTACTAGATGGTTTACATGAAGATTTGAATAGAATCAAAGTCAAACCATATGTAGAAAGATAAGATTATAACAATAGACCTGATTAAGAGGTAGCTAAGGAGTCTTGGTAATAATTTAGACAGAGAAATGATTCCATAATTGTAGATAATATGTATGGTATGTACAAAAGTAAATTACAATGCCCAACTTGCTAACAAATATCCATTACATTTGATCCATTCTTGATGGTCAGTGTATCAATACCACAAAATAACTTAAAAGCCATTCAAATTAACTTCATCAATCCTTAAGTGCTTTGGGATTGCTAAACAATCGATTATACATACAGCAAATCATAAGATCTAACATTGAGACAAGTGTTAGAGGATCCTTTAGTTTCCCCAAAACTATTAAATATCGCATTAGAGGATTTCATATATTTATGCAGCTCCAGTTATTAACATGATTCAACAGACCTAAATGAAAAGCTGTCAGATTTAAAGAAAAAGCTTAAATATAAAAAACTGTATCTTAGAAAATCATTACCTTAGGAATAAAATATTGATAAAGACAAGAAAGTAAAATATTAATTTATATTAAAGGTTGAAATTTTCATTCATGAAGCCTATAAGTAATATGCAACATATTAATGGAAGAGAGATTTAACACCTTCTTTAAATTTTCTTTTTACTAAAGAATCTACTCCATGGGATCTACATAAATTATGTTATGACATGCATATTGGATTATTGCCCTAATTTGAAGGAATCAAACCATAGACAGAAGATTAATCATTCGAAGACTATTATAAAGAAAACATCTTAGATATCGTAATTATTATTATTTAACCCAACAGGTGTATTCCTTAGACTGGAAATCAAATTAGAACTATTAAATGGATTGCGCATTTTGTTTAGCCAAACAATGTAATGATTGTTAAGTATCGCTCAGTAAGGACGAAAAGTTTGAAGTTTATTTTGAAAGAGATCCAAAGATATAATTAGAAGTTTATGTGGTATGGAAGAGAGGATTTAAATTAAATGGATCGACTGAGGAACTCTATAATGATTGGCTTAAGAGTTAGACCAAACAACAATAAGAGATCAAAGAGCCAAAATAACAATAATAAGAAGAAACCTAGGATCCTCCAACTGATGTTACAACAGATGAAATGAGAGTTTAAGAGGAATAGACTGAAATTGGACCATAGCCATAAAATAATTATGTTATCGCATTACCAAGTGGACCCTAAACTATGAAGAACAATCCAGCATAAGGTCCACCAATGTCTTTAGGGGAATGCTTATAATTTTCCCAAAAACCTGAATAATTGGAATAAGACAACACATGGTATTGCAATCAATGCAAAGATCATGTTTAAGGTAATGTTATAAATCAAATAATTTAGCCTTCAAAACGATGGAAATATATTAAGTGCCCAATATATTGATGTTCCACCTCAAGAGATTCAAAAATTCAAATAAATTCTTCAAGAGTAAATTAGAGACCTTGATTACATTCCCTGTAGAAGCACTAGATATGACAAATTATGTATTAAATCACAATTTACCTTAAATATTTGAAGGATAAGAAATCCACCAAGAAGGTAATTTTAATTATATATTTAAGGTCCATTACTGTATGATCTTTATGCTGTTGCCAATCATTTTGGTGGATTAGGAGGTGGACATTATACTGCCTATGCCAAAAACATTTATGATTAAGAATGGTATAACTTTGATGACTCCTTTGTTTCCAAAATCCCTAAAGATTCAGTAGAATAAACAGTAGTATAAAATTCAGCATATGTATTATTCTACAAGAAAAGATAATGAAAATACATATTAAAAACAATAAATATATATATAACAAAACCTCTTTATAAAATTATTTAATAAATTTATATCATTAAATAATACAACAGCTGCTCTCTCTGCTTTCTTCTGTCTTCTATCCTTAAGGTAATGGTTTTTATTATTCTATTTTATATATAAAATATACCTTATTATTTTGGTTATTATTATTAGTTCTATTGATTAGAAGTATTCTAATTCTAATTCTAGCTCGTTTCCTATTTAACCTATGTAGGAGGTTATTGTGAGGGTGCTTGCTATTATTATTATGCTTATTGTTATGCTTATTATTATGGCTATTGAGGTTATTATGGCGGTTGAGCACTTGTTTACTATGGAGGATTATTCTATTATTATTGTTATTAGGGTTATTATTCTTATTAAGTTTAATTAGCAGCTTTTACCTCTTATTAGGCTGGTTGAGCAACTTACTAAACTTGTTCTTATTATGGCATTTATATGCTTTCTAAAATTTTCATTGCCTGTTTATCAGCAACCATCATGTATATTTATTTGTCCAAACTGACTTCAATCGAGTTATCAATTATTTTCTGATAATTAATTTCCATATAAGCCACTGTTGCCATAGCATCTTTAAGTCCTTCACCTGCAGGCACAGAATCATATAACTTTATTTCTGGTCCTGCCAATTTTGCTTTTGCCTCTTCAAATTTTTCAGTCAAATAATCAATAGCTCTATTTAAAGTACTCTTAACTTTAGGCTTCTTACTCTCTTCAATCAATCTTTATATTTCCTCATCCTTCTTATCAGCAATCCTCATAGCTGCCAGCTATATTTGTAAACTTAGCATCTCTAATGAAGTAGCTGATTTATTCTCAGTCACAACCTTATTCAGTGAATTTATCTTATCATCTAATTTTTTCTCCTTATAGGCACCATAAATAGCCTACATAGCACCTTTAAGGATTCCTATAACTGATCCAACCATTGGAAGTCCCTCAGCTAAATCGGTAATCTTATCCAGAACCTTCCCTGCTATATTTACTCCTTTATCCAAACCAGCATTCTTACCATATTCCTCATTCCTCTAAACAACACCAGTACTTGCAACTCTATACGAATCTATGTAATTTAATAAGGTCCAATAGAATGCCTAATAATATTTCATTCTATCATGTGTTCTATACTTATCAACCCAAGTCTTCACTAATGCCTTATCTTCATTGCCTGCCTATCTATTGATTTCTTCTTACTTTTTAAGGGCTTCTTCATTTTTTCTTTAGTTTTCTTTAGCTTCTGCTAAATCCTTAGCAGTTTATGCATTTTACTTTTTCAGGTTTTCTATTTAAGATTTCATAAATTCGAATTGTTGCTACATCTCTGGAGTCATTCCTTATGTCTGAGTTTTTGTGTCCTTGCTATTAAGAGCATTGAAATTGCTAGTTTATGATTAATTTTTTGCTCCTACCATATTAGACAAATCTAATCTCAACTTTTCAATTTCTTAAGGAGTTGCATTAGCCTATTCTAACTCTTTTATACTCTCCTCAATAAATCTCGCTTGTTCTCCGAATTACTCTTCTAATTGTAAAATTTATTTGATTCCTGACTCAATAAATGTAACCACTCCTTTTGATAGTTACTTAATGATGTGATCGTGATGTAATAATTCATCAGCCTTTTTTAACAAAACCAAAGCTTCCGCTTAATTGTGACCAGCCTTAATCATAGCTGATGCCTTATTCGCATATGCCAAAACATATTCCTTATCAGCTTAAATGGCTTTGTCAAACTACTCCTCTCCCTCTAAATTCTTATTTGCTTTCAAATAAACAATACCCAATCCATTATATGCTCCAGCAATTTCTTTTTAACCTTCCTTCAAAGCAATAGCTGCCTTATAACTTTTCTCAGCATTCTATGCATCATTCAACTTATCGTAAGTATTTCCCAAATTTATGTAAGCCTCTACAAAATTCTTATCCTTGGCCACAACTTCCTCCAATAATTAAATTGCTCTTTTCAAATCCCCTTTATTAAGAATTGCCACTGCCTAATTGTGCTTTGCATTCAAATTGTCTGGATTCTTATCAAGGACTACTTAATAACCCGATATTGCATCATCCCATTTTTATTAATAGTAACTCAGATCTGCCTTCTTTAGCTACGCCTCCTACCCAGTAGGATTCAATTTTGTAGCCTTTTCATAGCATTCGAGGGCCTTGACGAAATCACCATTCGTTCTTTACAAATCACCTTTGGCTAAAAGAATTTATTCTGTCTCTGGAGCATCAGCAAACACTTCCTCTGCCTTTTTGAAATTATCTAACTTCTACCACATCTAATTTAAACTTATATAGGGAGCTGCTTCATTTTTTTTAAGTTTCTTTGCCTCTTCTAGAAATTTGATTCCTTAAGGAAAAAGTTTACTGTCACCATGGTTTTGATAACAAATTCCGACATTCAAATACAGCTAATACCAATTCGGGAATTTCTCTTCCTCGCTTGCCTTATCATCAGCATCCTTCTGTGAAACAACGAGTTCATAATGTTTGATTGCATTTATCCAATCCTTCATTTATTAGTAAGCACGACCTAGAATAAAATAAGCATTTAATAATTGAAATTTTGCATCTATAGCCACTTGTGCATGCTTTTTAGCCTCCTCCAGATTACCTTTTGTTGCATGAATATCAGCTAGTAAAATGAACGCATCTTCATTATCTGTGGGTTATTCGGTTACACTCTATTTCAAACATTTTATTGCCTCATCTAAGTATTTATCTTTCTCTTCCTTTTTAATGTCAGCCAGTTCAAGAGCTGCATTTCCTTGGTACTTCAAAAACATGTAATCATTCGGATTATCTTTTAGTGCCTTAATGGACAGCTCATAGGCTTTTTCAAATTGCCTACTGCCTAAAAGTTGAGAGATCTAACTATCATATTCTGCAGCGTCGGTCATAAATTGTGTTAATAAATATTTATGTAACTGATTAAGATAAAGATATATATATAGTATGATGATATAACATCTAATAAATTCTTATATGATACTCGTAGACATTGTAATTGATCATTATAGTTATAAAAAATTATGGTTGTTGACTTATTTGATTTATTGGCTCTGCACACAATTTTGCGGGTTAAATTTTTAATAAAGTTTAAGAGTTATAAATTAGCAATTGGAGAAATGGAGAACAAAATAATAATTATAATATAGCCTTCCCTAATTAAAACTATTAATGCTTTTTTTGAAAATATAAGATATATTTGAATATATATTAAATTCAAATTAATATATGCTTAAATATAATAATAATTATTTAATGTAAATGAGCTTTCAGAATTTCAAATAGCTAATACTCGAGTGTTTCATAGAGAAAAATGAGGAGAGGACTATGGAGGCATGTAAATAACTTTATGAATTGAAAAAAACTGACATAAGGGTTGGATTGAAAAGAGGCGCACAAATAATGACTACTTTCAATGTTAATAAAACCTTGAGAGTTGCAGCAATAGAATTAGTGACTAATTATATTAGACATTCAGTAAATTTTCATTATTAGCCAGGATTTTTAATGCCCACCTTTTGATAGGGTGAATCCTCATATTTAGCAGCTGATAACAAGAAGGTGCCAAAATTTAAATTCTGATTTTGTCAGTGAGATTAAGTAATTTATAGCTCAAGTAATCATATTTTGCATAATATAGATATATATAGATACAGAGGAAGAAGCAATACCGATATATATTTGGAACAAAATAATTAAATATATCATTGAGACTTATGAAAGAAAGCAAAATCCAAACGAAGAAATTAATTTATTCACTGTGATTCATATAAGTGAGATGTTGGTATTAAATTGGCTATTATTTAGAAAAATTAATAACAAAAGGGTATGATTAGATTTAAGTAATACTTGATAAAAATTATAAAGGAATACAGTCAATTAACAAAACTAAAGTAATTGTACAAACTCTCAAAGAGGCAATCTCGATGATTAGAATATATTTTGATGATAATGTAATATTTTAAAATATATTCTTTAGAGGATTAGAAATAATTTATGGCTTCTACTCTCAAGTTAACTTGCTACAAATAACTAATAGAACAAAGAAATTGCATAGCTGACAATTAATAAGTTCGTGAAACTGACTACAAAACATTTGTCCCAATATATTGGAGAATTATATGAAAAAACAATCTAACTTTTTGCTGGAATCTCTGAGGCAGATCTAGCGATTTAAATTTGGGTTGATGTTGCATTCGATTTAGCGGATGTATAAAGGAGAAGATTGACATAATAGCAAAAGTAGACTAAATAATTGCTATTTCAAATATTCACAGAGAAAAGTAGGCAATTTTTAGTACCATTAATCAAAAATTTAGTGGTTGAAAATGTAAATTATCATGATAATTATTTAGGAAGGTCCAAGAGGGGATGGCGAATAAATTCCTCTATTATCAAGGAGGCAGAGCTCTTACCTCCTAATTGGTTTGATCTAAGATATGATAAGATAGCCTAGCCATTAGCCATTGCTGGTTTTTATGGATAATATGATCAGAGGGTAAGGAGCACATCACAGAAAGGGAGCATGTTTGGCTTTTTAGGCAATAGCAGAAGGATGTCCAACAGACCTTACTAAAAGAATCATTAATGCCAAAATTATTGGTTTTGTATAATTATTGGGTGATGAAATATCTTTAGTAAGAACAGCTGCATGTGATGCTATAGAGATAGTATCCAAAAAATATTCAGATATATTACTAAATGGCCCAAATTCTGTAGACATTCTACATCTCTTGGTCAATAATTTAAAGTCATAAGATTCAAAATTGATAGCTCCTGTTAAAGTCATAAAATTTATGACTTCAAAGATGAGAAACTTCTAAGGGTCTTTCATATTATAATAGAAAAACGAATTGTTAAATGAATTATTGTTAGTCATTAATAGGAGAGACATTTCTAGTGAACATATGGACGTTATAGAATATGCATATATGGGAATTTAAAATATCTTACCATCCATAGAAAACCCAGCCACCTTGAAACAACATTTAATTTATTTTCTAGTCTCATTGTACAACACTTTTAGTTTAGTAGATGATTAAAACATATATTAATAATCAGGATTAGCAAACTGTATTCATGTAAAATATTTAAAAAGATTTATTAGGATTGTCTAAGTAGATTAGATTCAGTAGATCTTTCAGAATAAGAAATTGAAGAAATAGTCAAATTTCTAGAATCAGATAAACTTGGGAAAAGGGATCAACTGTATTTAATCTCTGGGTTGGCAAAATGCTTAAAATAGCAAATAACACGATATTCTATAAAATTCTTATATTTTATTAATCTAGGATTACAAGATTCAGATACTGACATATTTTCAGCTGCCTTATTGAGTCTATCAGATGTAGCAGCATAAATGGGTGCACAATTTGCTCAGCATAAGGATGTTTTAGAGTTCTTAACTGAATAGATTATGGTACTTATTGATTTTCATCATTTTAGTGTACTACTGTTAGTAGAGAACTAAAATTAACCATTTATGATACTATAACAAACATCATTGTGAGTTTGTAATAAGAATCAATATTTTATATACCTAACTTTAAAGTGGTATTATTCTAGGGAATATCTGGCTGCATTTTCCTATAACGAATAAATGAAGCTAAAATCATAGAATATGCAGATAAACTTAAAGAATGCTTAATTAATTTTTATTAGTATCCCCTACACACATTTCATGAGTAAAAAGCTCACCTAGACTTATCGGATACAATTCCACAGATCATTAATTTTATTCAGTTTGTTTGTGACAAGAAATATGAACCATCAGAAGTATAAAATATTGGTTAATTAGAAATTCTGTTGCTAATGCATATTTGTCGTATTTGATATTGCTAATTTTTATTACCTGTTGTAGAGATACGAACACAAATAGAAGATTTCATCAAAAGCCAATTTATTCTTGATATATTGAAGGTGTTGAATTCATACCTAGACAATGAAACATTTACAGAAGCAGTTAAATATGCATGTGATGTAACTTTAATATTTTAATAATAGGTCTTAAAAAATCGATATAATTATAAAGTTGATTTATAATAATGAAAATAAAATATTATTCATTTTTTTTTGAAAATACGAATAGATGGGATCACAAAAAATTCATTCTCCTCTAGCTATCATTACCCTATAAGTGCTATAATTTAATTAATTTTATAATTCATATTTCATTAATTCTTTTCACATGGTATTTGAATTGCTATGTTTTCTCGATGTCACATTGTTCAGATAACTCTTCTTAAATAACTTGATCTAATTTAGTATCTCCCTTATCTATATTTTGAAATAATAACAGAACATCTTAATCTAATTGAGATATCAACTATTAATTTATCCAATCATCATTTGATCTTATTTATCTATAAGATTAGTAAGCTTCATTTAATTTTATCAAATCTGATTTTTCTTCCTCTAAAATAAATTTAAATTATTATATTTGTTCTAGCTCTCTAATTTTATCAGCATTTTCATTATCAAACAAATTAAGCGGTATTTAGGGTTTGGGTAAATATTAAAATAGTTTTTGTTGTTCCTCAGTCAAAATTAACTGCCTTAACTTATCAATCTCAAAGAGTTTCTTGAGTATATACACCACGTCCAGTTTAGACAAAATCTTCTCTGTAGCATAATTTATTAATCTTTTTTCTTTCTTTCTACGTCCAAACATAACTAATAACATTTCTTTATATCCTAAATTTAGACTATGATTTCTTTTCTTTATGAATTTACTAATAGATTTTTAATTGCTTAGCATAGATTGAATGTTAGTATTATAACATTTGAAAATATAAATTTATCCTTATTGTGTCAAACTAGATTTCATATTTTCTTTTTGAGTTAATTTTGATGAAAGCATTGGTAATGCTTGAAAATCCTCTGAGCCCATTAATGGACTTGATTGAATGTCCATCTAGGGATTTATGAATGAAAATATTCTGTTTGCCATTTAATATTTCATCATCATCAATATTATTGGACCAATAATTAATTGAGTTAGGAAATACATGACTTACCATAAACCTCCTAATGATCCTAATACAACTTAAAGTTTAGGATAAGTTCGCTCGTAAACAGCTGCCTTAAAATCTAAAAAAATGTTATGGTTCACAAAATACTGATTATTATATAAATTTTATGATTATGATAGAGGTTGTTAAACTAATCCAAGAGCATCTTAATTGCTTGAAAGGATCAAACCTGTATCAGTTTTTGCTTGAGTCATTCTGAAATATTAAAATAAATCTTTAGATGAGGTTACAGAAAATGTTGTATAGGTTAACTAAATAATAGGAAAGAAAGGGTTTCCAGGTTGATTTAGTTGACTTAATGTGTCAGATATGTAGACAGCGTAATATCCTGTTTGAAGTCCCATTGATATATTCTAAGGAGGATTGCACGTTATCATTGAATTATTAGAACATGTCGTAGCAGTTATTGTAAGGTACTGCAAGTTAATTCCTAAATTTGTTCCCTATAATACTAAAGGTCGATTATCCCATTATTCAGAATTTAGGCATAACAGATAAGTTAAATTTATATTCTAAAAATATTATTTTTATTATGTGGTAACAAAATGCTTATCCATTGAACACCTCTCCAATTCATAAGGAGTGCAACTATATACAAAAAATTATATTACTTTTATGTCACATTTATTAAAGCACCAGTTATAGGGTTTAAATTTCTTTTCCTTAAACAATTTTGTACATTAAGTTAATAGTCTTTATTATATGTGCTTAATGAAGCTAATGATAATTTTGTAAGCGTGATGGCTAGGGCAAAATTTTACTTAGCCAAATATATTGGTTCAGAGTCTATTAACTGTAGTTCTTGGAAAACTACCGAAGGCTTACTTTGATTTATTAGGTCCTTCATACTGATAAACTTAGATATCTGTTGAATATTACTATGTAAGCTATACAAATTGCTGTTATTATAGAGGTAAATATATGACCCAAAGCTGATGAAAATTTATTTTTCTTTAATATTCTAAATATTGGAGGCGATGCAAATAAATCTAAGCTTTAAACTGTTTACTTAAGAAATTCAATATATTGATTTCTTCTTTGAAATTTTAGCATTCTGAATGGATAAATTAAAACTTAAAACTATCAAAATTAAAAATTTATTAAATACATGAAATATACCAATATATATGAAAATATCAAATATATGATAATCTGAATATATTGATTTAGATTTTAGTTCCTCCTTCAAATCTCGAATTCAGAATTAAACCAATTATGTTCAAAGATGACTTTATTTTTATCCTTAATTCTAGCATTCGTGTATAACATCGGATTATTGTATCATATGAAGAGAAGAAAAATAATCGTGAATGAATAAGATCGATCTAATTGGTTGCGAAAGACACAAACCTACTCAAATATAAGTTAATTATATCTGTAGCCACAAGAACCCGACATCAGATTTAAAAATTTATATTTTTTCAGGTATCTAAAGGATGAAACCTAAATTTAAAAACCTTTATTTTATTTTCAGAAATTAAATTGCAATAATTAGTGTAAGTTCCTAATACAGAGGGTTATATGAAATGAAATATAAGCAACAAAAAAAAAAAATAAAAGGTTGAGTAAGATAATATCAATTAAAAAGGACATATTAGATAGGTCTGATTGGATCCTTAACTTAACAAATCAAGAATTATAACCTTTCAGTCCTAACACTAACGACTTTGATATTCATCATAAAATAATATATGTTCAAAATAATTTTATGATAAATAATTAATTAAAAAGTAGATGAGAAGTTTTTTAAAATGTAATGAATACTGTTTATTTGTTTTCTCATATATATTTATAACTTGATCCTCGTCTACATCTGCTAATCTAAATATTAAATAAACCATCCTTAATATAATTAAAGTAACAATTCCAAGGGAAATTAATTAATCATTCGATTCAAATAGTTTGTTTGTTTTTCGCTTACAAATTTGCCAGCAAAAAAATATATATATAAAACATGTAGATATTGTTTAGAAATATTAAAGGCTAATTAGATATATAGATACATTTGGACTAAATCTTCTGTATAACCTAATACACAAACTACCGTTTGGAAAATAAACATACCAATATTCATTAATTAAAAAAAGCAATAAGTCACTTTAGCTTTTTTATTTATCTTTCTATCTTTAAATACTGGAATAGTTAAAATAAAACTTGATGGTGATATTTGATTTTACCTTAATTTACAAATTATTTACCAGAAAAATGAAATAATTTATATTACAACATTGGATTGTATATAAATAAGGTCAATGAAAAATCCATTTATTTAATATCTAACTCTACAATTACTTTGTTGTTACATTGAAAATTAGGAATCACAATAAAATAATTCCTTTTTACTTACTTCGATCCATCCTTCTCGTCTCTAATCAATCTAATATCCAAAAACATTATAAGTGAATTAAATTATTCTTGTCAGAGTTAAAATATAAAATAGTATCTAAAATTAAATATATATCAAGTTGCATTTCTATTATTGACTATACAAATAAATTTTTTAGCATTGATAATAAAATATCACAAATGTTATTATGAAAATCACTTAAAAACCAATTACATCAATTTTATTTGTATTCATATGATTCATGATTACCGTATATATTCTTATACAATTTCTATTATCAGTGTAATACTATTCCTCTTCTCTACACATATAAATAAATTATTAATTTTTATTCTAGGGAGATTTCTCATTTATAAAAAAATCTCAAAACTATTTTACTAGCAGGCAGCCTTTGTTACTTCAGTATTTGATATAGGAACCACAAGTCTATAAAATACATAAACGCAATATGAAAGAAAGGAATTTTGTTTATTTGGATTGTTCACTGAGAAATTTATATTTGTTATAACTCACTTTGAAAAGTCAAATAACTTACTGTCCATCACTAAGATTGTGGAAATTATCACAAAACATTTGTCATTATCTAATAAAGTAGAATGATAAAAAATATTTTTGCGATCTGGTGATATCCCAAAATTCCCAAAACCAGTCATATAAATTTGTGTTGACCTTGCAACAAGATATGAAAAAAAAAGGTCGAAATTGATATAGTGATAGTAGATAGATAATTACTGGGCAAATATTCGCTCAGAAAAGCTTGCAGTTTAGTTCCCTTTCTGAAAATTTATTGTTTAAAATGTTTTTATAAGGAAGACACAAGAGAGTATGGCCAATAATTATGAAATTGATGCAAGATATGATTGGAGAGCCTTAGACACCAGAGAATTATTAAATTTATGAAAAGTGTTATCAGAAGTTAGGTAGCATATCAGAGAAAAATGAGCATTTTTGGCTATTTTAGGCCATAGGAGAAGGAAGGCCGGATATAATAATAATTTCTACAATAGGATTAAAATTTAATAAGAGAAAAAAAATGTTTCTTATTGAAAATCGAGAATTAATTTGAAATAATTTAAAATATTATAAATGAGATCAATATAATCATTATAACCTAGAAATTTGTAATCTGTTTTAGTATGAGCTAACTAGCAGACTAGTGTTCCTAGTAATTACAACAGATCTCAGTAACCTGTCAATAGTATGCTCCTATTTTCTCACTTTCCATAAATTAATCAATTTGACTTAACTTTTTTGGTTTGAGTTTTAAAATGAAATTATCTGACGGTAGTTAAACAATGGGCCCTATTAAAAATAGACATCTTATAATCTAATTTTTCTGATTATTTTGCAGTTTTTCGAAAACTTAGTCATTATAAGGATGCACTCGCCACCAGATTATATTCTTGTCAAGTAAAAATTTGAATATTTCAATTAAATGTTATCAATAATTTTATCACAATTTAGATGATATTTAATTGAGGGTTTATTATTTATCATTACTTTATAATACTCATACATTCGCTCATTATTATTTTCATATGATAAAATATAAAATTTGTCCATCATATATATATTTTCCTCTTAATCCTGCTTTATAAGAAATCCAGAATTAGGCAACTTTATTCCTTCCATATCCACTAAACATAGTTCATAATAATAGGCTTGAGTTAAACTATTATCACTAAAATAATCTCTATTCGAGTCATAAGAGATATCAGAATCATCTTATTCTGATTTTATTGAATCTATTTCTATTTCATCTTCATTTATACACAATATGTTATTCCCCTGAAACCCAATAGGCTTTAAATATTAAGTGGTTAATAAATAATATTTATCATCTATTATTTAGTATATATTAAAGGCCGAATAGTCGGTTATAGTGTAAAAATATTTTCTATCCTCTCGAAATGAGTAATCACTAATTTTTTCAACCTCATAGGATTTTATAATCGTTTTTAATCCAGGATGGAATATCACAATCATCTTATATTTTTAATGATAGAAGCTAACATAATTCTACCCCAAAGGCTTTAATAATGTTATCTGGTCATTAAATATCATCTCATTCTTTTTAAGCTAAGATTGCATTTTAGTTAATATTCTAATATTTTATTTTAATAGATAATATATTAGAACTCTAATTAGAACAATTTATTTACTATAAATTTGATTATAAATTCTGAATAATAGTAATTCAACTAATAGAGTATGGATTATTTGTTTAAATCAAGAAAACTTTCCAATAAATGATTGGTAAGAATGCTGATGTTTCAATCTTAAAAAACATTTCAATAAGAAATTAGATGATTCTACTTTAAATAGATAATTACCTAAATAAAAAAGACAAATCACAAAAAAACAATAATGTTTCATTAAATTAGTCTAATATTATTTAAATTTGACTTTTAAACATAACATTATGATTAGGATTGCTATTGTAATAGCTCCCATCTTTAATGTTTGTAAATCTATATAAATTTGTTAATAATCCATTAAATAGATTTTCATGTTCGCTCTCTAAGTCAATGCTCTTATTGTTTCTAATTCCTAATTTTGCTAAGTGGAAAAATGATTCTATTTAGGGTTTACTTGAAGAATTCGTAGTGCTCTATTTTCGGAATACTTACTTCTAAATGTAATTAAATAATGATTTATTATAATTGATATTCATAATTTTGATGCAGATGGTATATAATATTGTAACAACTTCTAAGTTATGTAACTCATCAACGCTGTTCCTGATAATACTCCTAATATTATCCAATTATATCCATCGAATCTAGATAAAAAATTATGATTTTATGAATACGTAAATTTGTTAATATCTATTATGTCTATCCATTTTGCATCATTGTAGAATATGATGCAAACAAGAGCAATTACACTCTATGTTATGGTCCATAAAAGTAAAAATACATTTTGGTAGTAGTTTTCTATTGTTTTATCATATTATTTACATTTAAATGGATTTGATACATACAAACTCATGGCATGAGTCATAAAATAAAATAAACATCCCTAAAGCATGATTGAATTGATTAATCCTTTCTTCTGATATTCAAAGGGATTACTAGGTTGTTCATCATAGTTTTGGGAATTGTAAATTAAAGCATTTATAACTTAACCCAAAGTGGCCCAAATCATCTAGTTAAACATTGATAGTTGATTTGGTAGAGAAAATTAATTGTCATTAGGAATGTAATCACTTAAGCCATCATAGGGAAGACTTAATGTATAAAAAAAATTAACAGGAAATGATGATAAAAAGGCTAAATATGTCGCTTGCCAGTCAGCTAAAATAATATTTAAATAAAAAAAATTTACAAAATTCTTATCCATGTATTCCCATAATTTGAGCTGATACAAATTTCAGGATATTTACAGTTAATTGATATTGGAACACTTCAATAATAATCATAATGGCTGCCTTTCCCTATTAAAGTACCTTAATTGTGCAGCCTATAGAAGTGGATGATGATGAGAAAGGTGCAGTGTATGATGCATCTGATTCACTAAAGGAGATTCCAATTTATGCCTATGAAATTGCAGACTATTAATATTAGATATAAATTTTTACACAATCATTTGCACCGTCTCCAACCATCATAACAGATTTATTCATCTATTAGAGCAAACTAACGATAATCTTTTTCTATTCTGGCTTCTATCTCGCAAACACCTTAGTCTTATCTACCAGTTTCAATAATAGCTCTGCCATAACTGATTCATCAAAGTCTATGACATTATTTTCTGAAAATATTTAATTTTATGAAGTGTTTATGGTAGGAATTATCATTGAAGAATTAGTATTTTACATTGGATTGTATTTTGTTAGGTATTCTAATAATTTACCTGTCATTGCTAAAAAAGAGCAGTCTCAATGGTTTAAATATTCTTTTATTCATTTGTATCCTTAGGATTATTGAATCCCTCGAGGAATATTACATTCTATAATATATCAAGTAACCTTATATCTTTGTCCGCTTGAATAATTCCTGCAATTTTTGCACAATGGATAGTAGTTAATGGATTGTCTCCTGATATAACCTTGACTTCAAAACTAGCCTGCTTCAGTACTTTTATCACATCTGTTGTATCAGGCTTTAAAGGATTTTCGAGTATGAATAATCCAACAAAAGTCAAATCTTTCTCTAATTACTCCCTTTAGAGATCAATTTGTTCTTTATTCAATAATTTATATCCCAACCCAATAACTCTAAATCCTTGTGATGCATATATTTTCATTTCATCACTTATTTCCCCTCCCTTATTTGTTGATATATGGGATATCTATTCAGTAGACCCCTTACTCAGCAAATAGTATTATTTTCCATCAAACATTATCACGCTCATCATTTACCTCTCTGAACTGAACTCAAATATCTTATAACAATCGAATTTTTCATTCTAATCAGTCACTTCGAAGAAGGCCTTATTTTCAAATTATATTGACCATCCAACATATTTGAACATTTCTATTTCTAGGGGATCCCCATTAACTTAGCCGTCAATCTTAACCAAATGGTGGCAACAAGCCATAATTATGTTTACTATCCTATTCTTAAATCATAAATATATAAAATACATTTTCTGGGTTTGGACAGAAGTGTTTCATGGCTTTTAATCCTAATTAAGTTAGTGTTCCAGTCTTATCGAAACATATGGTATCTATTCTTCCAGCTTCTTCTACCTTATCTGCATTACTTCCCATAATCCCTCTATGACCAAGCATAATTAGGACACTGTCTTGCTTATGGAGAAAAAGATAGGTAAGGAAGGAGGGATAGTCCAAATTATGCAATCGAATGCTCTAAATAAGAGTTACTCATCATTATAGTTCAAAGAAATCATCTTTGATAACAATGCAAAGTACACAATAAATACTAATGCAAGAAGCTCTAAGATAAATTTAGCAGCTTGTATGTAAAATCTCTTAGAACCTGCTGCTGGATAGAGTACATTTCGGAAATGTTGACCTCTCAATGAAGCAAAGCCTGTCCGAAGTACTATTGCAGTATTTTCTACAGTTTCATTCACTTTAACTATCTTCGTACCTTCAAACAAACAATGTTAGTTATGTTTTTCAAATCAAAATTTAGCTTGAAAATCTGGCATTTTAGATTTGGGTATAGAAATATTTTCTCCTGTTAGCGTTGCCTCATTGACAATAACATCTCCTGTGATGATTGCACAATAATTCATTTGCTGGCCTTCTTTTATGATAAGTATGTCTCCAGGAACTAATTCTGATCCGTTAACTTATTTAGTTTAGCCTTATCTTTTGATGCTAACGATCTAGTGAATGTTAGCTAATTTTTATAATTGCATTCTTGAGTATACGTACAAACCGTAGTTTACAGTAGTAGCAACTGCTGTTAAAATTATGAGTATGACAGGAGATAACAGTTTTTTTTCACCAAACCACACTCCAATCGAGAAATTTTGGAGTAGATTAAATGGGCCTGATAAGGCATTGAAGTAATATTCATAGGCAGGTTCAATTGGAATTTCTAGTTGGCAGTTTCCAAAATAAGTATATTTTTCATCTCTTGTCAGTTAGTCTTTATCGTCGATTATCGTTTAAAATTTTTAACCTTCTGATGGGAATTCCATAGCCTAGAAGCATTAGGTTGATGAATCAAACTAGTATTTGAGAAGGCGAAAGATGAAATATGGATTTTTCCTGATTAGTTTTTTGCATGCAAATCGTTTCCCTGCTTATGATAGTACCAAGTAATGAGTGGCCAATGCTTCATCGCATGGCTCAAATAGAAAGTTGTTATAGAACTTGTTGCTCCAAAGTAAGGCAAAGGCAAATAGTAATGCAGTCATGATACTTAAGATTACGGCAGCCAAAACCCTAAGTTTTAGTAATTTAGCAGGGGTCACACTTATTAAAGTATGCTACCCTTCAACATCTGAGTTGTTCACTCTAAAGTCCATTTTGTTAAAATAAAAATATATTAAATGCCAATCAAATTGATAAATTGTCTAGAAAAATTTATTAGGATTATAGATTAGTAATAAAGGTATCCTTGAAATAAAATAATATATATAATATCAAAATATCTCATTCTATTAATTACCTTCTTCGGATGAAAGTTTGAAAATGAGAAAATTTATCATGAATAATTATCCTGAAAATACCATTTATTCCAATTTTAGCTCCTTTTCAAATAAGAATTAAGGTAATTATAACGATTTGTGAGGTTGACTTTATTATCAATATAATAAAATAATATATGGTTATGATATATTTATATATGTTCAATATATCCTTGCACCGTGTACTAATTATATTACTATTTCATCTTGTAAAAAGTAATATATTAGATTTATGATAGGATTGAAGGAGTCAAGTCTCAATTCTTCAGAAATTGTAAAAGCTAATTTTAATTTCAGATATTAGATAAGTATTTCCACTGGTCCATAAACTATTAACAAAGCAATTACTATTTGAACAACTTCTCTTATGTAGTCTTATTCGGTGCTAAAATTATATTATAAATATACTTGTTTAAGAGAAAGTTTAGAACTATTATTCCTACATTAATTGATATAGCAAAAAAGTAACCGAAATACTTAAGGATATAGGGTCCATTGAAGAATCCTTCTAAAATCTTAACCACTAATTAAAACATCAATTGGATAAATATGGATATGGCTGTTGATATAAATTAATTCTATAGAACAACATCAAATAAATGGATTAGGGTCAAAAGTACATTTATATTGGTTGATGTTAAGATGATTCTAGCTACAAAGCTAAGGTGAATGTATTTAACATATAAAAGCCTTGATACTTCATGAAGGTAGATAATATTCGATCTAAATAATGATGTCGACATTTTAGGTTATTGAGTTAAGCCCGCTGGTTCATCTTATTTTTAACTATCTAGCCTTTACTAAACTAAGCTTAGATTTATATCTCTCTTTTTGAATTTTAAATATGCTGACACTCCTATTTAGATTAGGAATATTAAAATAATTGCATGAATAGTTATATTCTCAGCTACTAATATATTAACATATTCCTCTATCATTATATCAATTTTTCTAGAATCAATCTGCTGTTTTGTTGAATTGCTTATATTCATGATCATTAATGATATGGGATACAACCGATCACAGTAACATTGAATATGAATACCACCATTTTTATCACTAAAGTATTGGACTTACGATAAAATAATATATATACTTTAGCAACTATCATGAACCCATTAATATTCTATATAACTTGAGCAGACAAGCTTATACTGACTTTTTGAATCATATTCCATGGAATCATTACATGTATTCAATTAAACACCCATATTAAATGCCAGTTTGCCTTAGAATACCTTTAAGACTTTTGTTGGTTAATTTTCGTTGTCAACATAAATTTAGGGATCTAGCATGGCAGACTCCATAAATGGAATTATTGATTTTTCATACACTGATTTGTTCGTTTCAATTCTTTCTAATAAAATAGAGCCATTCTTGATTATAGTATTACATAATTACCTTAAACTGATCATTAAATGTTTTAGTGTAATAATATTTGTTGCTTTTATATTTCACTAATTGAATATATCTGTTAATAACAAAATTAGATAAGTTTATATCTTCGATGTCAACTACTTTGTTTATGATATAACTCTGGAACCTCTTTTAACCGATTCTAATATATGGGAAATATGTTTTACTTTGAAACTTGTAACCCAAAACCTAATGTAGACACGTTTAATCCAACATTATCTAAGAGCAGGTTCATTCTAAAGCTATCCATCAGTTTATCTATAATATCGCTTATCACTATTTATTGATCATAAGCATTGCTAAAGATACTGCCTAATATCCTTATATAACTCATCCTTAGCTCGACATTTTATTATAAACTATTTATATAATAATGAATACCTTCTTGCTGTCTAATCATCACCTATATCATAAGTGATCAACTAATCCTAGATTAGGTTATTATTATCTTCTATTGCTTTCTATATTTATTATTTAATTAATGAAATATTATTCATTATGTAATCACTATCAGAGTGATTCTAGTTAATCTGTTTTAAATAAGCAACCTTCAATTAATTATTAAATGAATTATAGCAAAGCAATGAATTTTGCTCAGATGTTAATTATCTTGCACTTTCTAGATTTAGTTCGTAGATCTTGGCAAGTGTATTCGATATCCTTGATTTGAATATTGAATTTGCTGAGTTTAAGAGCTAGTCAAATAGCAATTAAGAGATGTTTTACAATTTATAAGTAATAACTTATCTACAATCCTATTGAATTTTATTTCTGAGTAATTTTATTAACTCTTATGATGTAATTAAAAGTAATTGGGAATTACCTTTAAGTATTTGTATATCAGAAACCATCTGCTTGCATTTACTAGTAGTATTCACTGGGTTGCTTGTATCATTCTGAAGTTACCATTATTCATATAAAGGAAGAGATTTAATTTATTATGTGTAGTTGACCTAAGAGCCCAAAGAATCTGACACTGTAAGCATTACTGTCAGGTTTCCTGATTCTAATTGGGTTTTGAAAGATTAGACTGATGTGAAATCTTATATTATTATTAAATTCTCTTATCTGCCAGATAAAATATCTTATTATTATAGTTACTGGGATTCATAATACGCATATCTATACAGGATGGGTGAATCTTTATCTTTTGAATTTGTCAGTCTTATTTAATATTCTGTGGTGAGTGCAAATCCTTCTTAAGGTGTTATTGTTATGATGGAATTAACAGGAGGCATATTTACTGGTAATGTTACAGCAGCAGTCGAAGGCATAAGGAAATTGATATTATGAGCTTGAAATCTTATTGATATCTAATTAATGAATTTAAATTTGTTGAAACCTTCCCATATTGAAAATTCTACTATTTAATTTGGGATGTTCTTAACAAATACAGTTTCGTAATTATATATTAATGCTAATCTAAAATCAGTATCTGATAATTTTTGATTTATATCAATCTGAATCTAAAATTTAAGCTTCTCATTAATGTTTACATCTCTGATATTATAGCCTTAGGGATAAGATATGTTGACCGTTGGGATATCTTCATCTAATAATATAATAGCTGCTCTAGTTGATGCTTTTAAGTTTAATTTCGAACAATTTACTTTAAATAATAAAACTGTGAATGGTCTGAATAATCTAGCACCAATATATTATGTATTAGATGTTTTATTTATGTGAACAATTTTGTTATTTTGATCAGTACAAGGTTAGTTCTACTTTTGTAAATCTATGCATTCAACCGATAAAATTATTTCAGGATCCTAGTTCCATTCTGTCTAATAATCTGGATCTTTTGATTAGATCTAAACTTAAAAGGATTTTAGATAGTTTTATATCTTTGAGTTACCGACAATCTAAATCATTAATGGGGATCTTTCTACTACTATATTAAGTTATGCAGTAATTGATTATATAGTGGTCAAATCAATGAAATTAGACATTATTGTATAGTTTGTATTAACTGTTAATGTCCTTGCTGGAATAATAGCTGATATCAACCCCTCCGATTCTTCAGAATTAAATTATTACTATTAGAATATAATTGCGCTAGATTATTAAGGACTTCTTAGTGCTACTACTTCCTAAAATTAGATTTAAACAGGATTCTTTAATATTTGAATTTAACCTGAGGTGCAAATTGAATTTGAATACCAAATTAATATCTTTGCAGGAGCCCATGAGAGGAAAGTATTCTTTAAAGTTTTGAATTTAAACTCTGGAACACTTGAACTTAGAGTTTAAAATTATATTTTAGTCTCATCACTTTGTCCTAAAAAATTAGTATATTTTATGCTAATTTCGATATTTGCATTTTCAGGTATTTATCCGCCTTCGATAGTTAGTGTTTAGAATTAAAGTTGATTGGCAATATTAATGGCAGGAATCTATAATGATGATTACCATTATAACTATAAGTTTCTTTATCCATTCAAGTATTATTATTAAATAAGTATTTCAATGGACTAACAAGGTGAAACAGGTACAATAGGATAGCTAACAGTTATTTGAGGCTTTAATAGTTATTATGGTGGCTAGAGTAATTAATTAATAACTAATTTCAAAGGGGATGAGCATTGAGTATGCATTAGAATTTCTGAATTAAATTCAATTTAATCTCCTATTAAAATAGTAGCTCCACTGCCTAAACCAATTATTAATTATTTTTCTTCTATTCTACATTAGGGTGATTCTCCAATTAATTTTAGACTCTGCTCCAAAATTACGTATTAGCAATAAGCTTATGGATCAACTTATGTAGGAAAGTTGAATTACAGATCATATTCAAATGTATAGATCAATTCGCTTAAGTCATTTGAAAATATTCCCTAAACTACAGCTACATCACAATCTAAAATTTAAAATACATTATACTTGAGCAATATGGTGTAAATGAATATGATACTGAATCAGCAGGGCAGATACATGTCTTTAGATATTGAATTCTATTAGCAGCGCAATCGATACATCCGTTTATGTCGCATTTGCCACAATATTGATCACACTATTAGCATTCTGGATCAATTTAATTATCGAAGTAATGATCTCTACATAAGCAATTAGGAGGATCAAATCTATTAATTGCACAGGTGATGCAATTAAGAGGGTCTTGTAAACAAGTTGAGCATTTATAACTGCATTATTAACACAAAAGTTAATTAGCCTCATAAAATCCATCTTAACATAGGCAGTCCTTGCCTTGTCTATCAGGTTAGCAAGTGATGCAGTTATTTGAGGTTCCAATACAACTTAAGCAATTAATAGAGCATATTTAGCATTACTTTTGTTTGTCTTCGTAAAATCCTTATTTACAATCGCATTAGGGAGAGGATAGTCTATTGATCGCTGATTGGCAAATAATACAATTATCTGCAGAGTTTAAACATGATTGACAACGAGTGCTGCATTCTATAATTATTGTTAAGAAAATTACTTTGGCAAATTATTTGGATACCAACATCATAATATCCATCAACGCAACCACAAACTGGGGAAATATTGTCTCTATAGAAGCCAGGATTTGTACGACAGGAGGTGCAGTTATCTTCATCTCCAATACAATTTAAGCATCTAAATGAGCATTCTTAATGAAATTTTATTAATAATTACTTTTGCAAATACTTGATCCATCATCATAGAATCCTGGTAAGCAAGGACATTTATACTAATTAATACTTTAATCAGTTCTAAATGTATTACTGATATCACAGCTAGTGCATTTTGTGGAGGATTGTATGCAAGTCACACATGATATATCGCATTCTAGAAATATCTAAAAAAATTATATTACATTAGCATATTTGATTTCCATCACTGAAGTAACCTGATTTACATTCACATGAGTCACCAATAAGGACTCTCTATTTACTTATATCACAGGAAGTACAGTTAGTGTTAGATTAGGAACAAGTTAAGCAAATTGAATTACAAGGGAGGCAACTATTTGCACCTGCCTCATAAAATCCTAAGTCACAAATGCATTTTGATGATTTGAGAGTTCTGTTTGAATTTACTTCACATGATAAGCAATTAGTTGAAGAAGTAGCACAAGTTTAGCAGGTGAAATCACAAGGCTAGCACTAATTTGATGCATTCTCATAAGAACGTAACAAGCAATTGCATTAGTTATTTGAGAAAGTTCTTCCTTATTAGCATGATGTGCACTTAGTTGAGACTAATGTGCAAGTTTAACATTTGCTAGAGCACTATTAACAGATATCATTAGAATCTGCAAAATAGCCATTTTTACAAATGCACTAAGATTAATCTAAGGTTCTATTTTATATGGAACTGCAACTTGTACAAGTAGTTGAATTGAGCTTACAAGTTACACATTTGAGATCACAAACTACACACTATTTGATATTATTTTCATAATAGCCATCCTAACACTTACATTATTTGTCATCCAATATCCTGAATTGCGCTGATTAGCAGGTTAAACATTCTGTAGGTATGTTAGTGCAAGTCAAACATCTTGTGTCGCAGCTGAAGCATAGTGCCACCCCTTAGTCTATTGTTCCACTTTAGCAAACACAACTTGTTGAATTCAAATATCGAAACTTATAATTATCACATGATGTGCAATTGGTTTCACTAGTGATACAAGTCAAACAAGAAAAATGACATTCTAATAATATATTAATAGTATACATTTGCATGTTAAGCTTCCATCATCAAAATAGCCAAAATTACACTCACATTTACCTTAAATGAGAGTTCGTATCAATAAAGAATCACATTTAGTGCATGTTGTGCTGTTTTAACATTCTTGACAAAGATTGTCACATTTAGAGCAAACAGAACCACCAGATTCATAATAAGATGGTTTACAAATGCATTATTGACCTGAAAGAATTCTATTCTAGCCACTTCTGCATTAAGTGCAAGCATTCTGATTCACCAAACAGGTGTAACATGTTGAAGAACAAAGTTAGCAGATTTAATTTTAGGAATCATCATAATATAAATCTTGGCAAATGCATTCCTTAGCACTCATGGAGCGTTTAGTGGATATAAAGTCTGGACAAGAGATGCATTCATTTTTTGTTGGACCTGAACATTATAAACAAGAATAGTGACATTTTTAGCAAACCCCATTACCAGCATCATAATAACCATATATGCATTCACATAAATAAGTAAACTAATCTAATAGTCTATTAGATCCTTAAGGGCATGATTGACATACTTCTGAACGATTAATACATGTTTCGCAAGTTTAATCACATTCTAATTTATTTAAATAAATATTACATTCACAAAGTAATTAGCCAGAATCAAAATAACCTTCAGGGCAATCACAGCTTTATGTTTAAGCATTTAATGTTCTTAAACTGTTTGGATGACAAGATGTGCATAGACTATTTTAACCACCACATGTCTGACACTATACACTGCATCCCAAGCATGTTGGTTATCCATTGTCAATTGTTTAGGGTTTGCAGACACATGAACTTCCTTATAGAATTCTTAGATCTAGATCACTGCACGTTAGACATTAATTGTATTATTCTCCATAACATGTATAACATGAATAATGACAAGCTTAAATATATCTTATTTATACCAATGCATTCTGGATCTTGCATATTCTCATAATAACTAAGGTTTTCTGTTCCAAATCTAACAGCACATTTGCATTTATTTCCATCTAAAGATCTATGTTGCTGAGCATTACATGATGTACAATTATCGGGAGTATCGACACATCCTAGGCAATAGGAGGAACAAGCTTTTATCATTAATATATGAAATACCTGCACATTCTGGAGTTTAGATCTCATAATATGATAATTTGCATTAACAAAAAGATCCTGTGTTATCTGATTAAATAATCCTATTAGCCGTATCATCACAAACAGTACAGTTATCCAATCCTCCATCTGAACAATTCTTACATGTGAAATGACATGCTAATATTTATGGAAAAAAATTACTTTAGCAAATCGGCTTTCCTTCAACATCATTAGGTGCAGTTAGTGGGCATAAACAAGTATTGTATTAGCTTAAATTGGTTTGTTGCTAAAATATTCTAAGTGATCCAATCATACATGTTAAACAATTAGAACTTACTTTATCACACGTTGCACATCTGTAATCACACTTCTTACAAACTAATTTTTGCTCATCTCCCACTTCATCTATATCTTCGAAGTATCCTTGTTCGCAAAAGCAGCTATTACTTTATTGAATTCTATGGTCGATCTCTGAGCAAGTGATGCAGGAATATTAGTTTGAATCAAAGCATGTTTCACAACTATCATGACAGGCCAAACAGTTTTCATTAATCTGATCATCATACCATTTGTTTGGACATGAGCATAAACCGAATTTGAGGGTTCTATTAATTATTTTTGTTTAATCCTCATTTTCTTTGCATGTAAGACAGTTATTGATGTCAGGTCCATAACAAGTTGAGCATGAATAATGGCAATCTATTTGATTAATATTAATGTACTTGTGCATTCCAAACTTTTGCCATCATCAATTTAAGAAATTGAACTGCAGAGGCATTAGAAATGAGTTTTATTTTAGATCTCTCTAAATGGTGATCTGCTTGATGGACAAGATGTGCATCCGTCTTAATATTGGCTGATACAAGTAAGACATGTGTAATAGCATGCTATGAATTAATATAATTATTACCTATGCATAGTTTATAAAACTCATAATAACCAGGAAAGCAAATGCATTTTTTGTTAACCTCGTCAAGAACTCTTCCCATGTCGTTATTACACGATGAACATATATCTAAACTTAGGCAAGTTAGACAGGTTGGAGGACAAGGCTAACAAGTTTTTGAAGTTTAGTCTTCATAAAAACCACTGTCGCAAATACACTTATTATCTGAACCTAAAATTCTTGATAAGTGTACAGGACATTAGGTGCAAGTTTGATAGTGATCGCATTCTAAACATATAGGATCATCACATTCTATTAATTAGAGATTAAAAATTTACTCAAGCATTATTCTGAGCCTTCATCATCATATCCATAACCTTATTTACAAACACATTCTTATTTATTATTAAGAACTCTGAAACTTTATTCAAAGCATTCTAAGCAGTTATTATGATTGCCGCCAGTACACCTAAAGCAATTTTAATCACATTCTAAGGAAAATAAAACAAAATACATTTGCATATTGGCTCACTTGAACTCTCGTAATATCTTTCAATACAAACGCATTAAGAATTTATTAATTCTCTAAATTGATCCATAATGCAGGACGAACATGTGTCAGTAGTAGTCTCACATGTCAGACAAGTTTCAATACAGGCTTAATTATAAAATAATTTTACGTTAACAAAAGCCTGTACTTATATCTTCAGCATATCCCTATTTGCAATTACAATAATTATCATTATATAGTAAAAAATCAACCTCCCTATTAGAGAATTCAGGACAATCAATACAACCATCAGTGGTATCACAAGATTCACAAGAAAATTAGCATGGTACACAAACTTCCTCTCCATCAATAGCAAAATGATATTTTCCACACAAACAACTTCCTTATGAATAGACTCTACTGCTTAAATAGGAACATGTAACACAGTTAGTGTTAGTTATGGCACAAGACTCACAAGTATAATCACACCCTTAATATATTAATAATATCCTACATATGCATGTTTTATTATCAGAAGATAAAAATGACTTTGGAGGACATACACAAAAATTATTGGAATCAATCGACATCAAAGAATCAAAACATTCTAAACATTAATCATTTGAGCCTTCGACACAAGCTTTACAAGGAGCTTTACAGGAAGGGACGCAATCAATATCTATAGGGTTTTTTTCCACAAAATCAATGATACAAGTA